>ONZH01020733.1:0-40685 GCA_900303285.1 Rhinella marina | reverse complement strand
GAGACCTCTTAAACATTTTGCGGAGGCAGAGGTGAGACTCTTAACATTTTGTGCAGGCCCAAGAGGTGAACCCTTAAACATTTGCGTGAGGCCCAAGAGGTGAGACCTTAATAAAAAAAATATGTGGAGGCGCCAAGAGGTGAGACCTGTTAAAAATTATACGGAGGCCCAAGAGGTGAGACCTCTTAAAACATTTTGTGCAGGCCCAAGAGGTGAGACCTCTTAAAAATTATGTGGAGGCCCAAGAGGTGAGACCTGTTAAAAATTATATGGAGGCCCAAGAGGTGAGACCTCTTAAACATTTTGTGGAGGCCCAAGAGGTGAGCCATAAATATATAATTTTTCTTATTTACGGAGCAATTCTACGGCGGTTAAGGAGGAGGAGGAGGAGGTGGAGGAGGAAATGGCACTTCATACAGATGGCACTTCACTTTTGGCTGCTTTCCACGGTTGGAGAAGCAAAGTCCGGGTCAATCCACTTGCTGTTCATTTTTGATTAGCGTCAGCCTGTCCGCACTGTCGGTTGACAGGCGGCTGCGCTTATCGGTTATAATGCCCCCGGCTGCGCTGAACACCCTTTCTGATAGCACGCTGGCGGCAGGGCAGGCAAGCACCTCCAAGGCGTACAGGGACAGTTCCAGCCACGTGTCCAACTTGGAGACCCAGTAAGTGTAGGACGCCGAGGGATCGGGGAGGACAGGGGTACGGTCTGCCAGGTACTCCCGCAACATCCGCCGATACTTGTCCCTCCTGCTGATAGCGGGCCCCGCAGTGATGGAAGTTGCACGAGGGGGTGCCATGAACGTGTCCCACACCTTGGAGAGTGTTCCCCTGGTGGCTGTGGGCCTGATAGATGTTGTGGGACTCTGGGAGACCCTCTCCTCTCTGCCGCCAGCGATGGTGGGTGGGAAAATCTCCATCATGTTCTGCACGAGTTCCCTCTGGTATTCCAGCAATCGATTCGTCCTCTCCTCTACCGGAATAAAAGAGGAGACGTTATCTTTATACCGGGGGTCCAGGAGTGCGAAGACCCAGTACAGTTTGTTCTCCACTATCCGGACAACACGTGTGTCCCGGGAAAAGCAGCCCAGCATGAAGTCAGCCATGTGTGCCAGACTCTGAATAGGCATGACCTCACTGCCCCCACCAGAAGGATCACTTGCCATTTCCTCCTCTTCCTCTTCCGCCTCCTCTCCGCCCCATCCGCGCTGAACCAATGGGACGCACACAGCCTGACTGCTACCCTCGCCGCCAGCATCCTCCTCCTCTTCCACAGCCACCTCCACGTCGTCCTCCTCCTCATCCTCCTCCTCCTGCAACTGCCACCGTGAAGCAGACAAAAGTGTGGTCTGACTGTGTAGCTCCGTTGCGTCTCCTCCTACCCCCGTCTCCTCTGCGTGCAATGCGTTCTCCCTTATTGCGATGAGCGATTCTTTAAGGACGCCTAGGAGCGGGATGGTTACGCTCACTATAGCGTCCTCGCTGCTGACCTTCTTGGTGGACTCCTCAAAGATACGCAGTACATCGCATATGTCTGCCATCCATGGCCACTCGTGGTTGGCAAACTGAGGGAGCTGAGTTGGAGGCACGCGTGGATTCATAATCTGGTACTCCATCAATGCTCTCTGCTGCTCACACACCCTGGCCAACATGGAATAGGTGGAATTCCAGCGAGTCGGCAGGTCGCACAACAGCCGATGTTCAGGCAAATGGAGGCGTTGCTGGAGTTTTTTTAAGCTAGCAGCAGCTACAGTTGACTTCCGAAAGTGAGCGCACAAGCGCCGCACTTTCACCAGTAGCTCTGCCAGGTTGGGGTAAGTCTTTAGAAATTTTTGGACTACCAGATTAAAAACGTGGGCCAGGCATGGTACGTGATCGAGTTCGGCAAGCTCCAGAGCCGCCACCAGGTTACGGCCGTTATCGCACACGACCATGCCTGGTCCTAGCTGCAGCGGCGACAGCCACATCTCCGTCTGCTGCAATATGGCGTCCCTCACCTCTGGGGCGCTGTGCTTCCTGTCGCCCAAGCTGATGAGCTTAAGCACCGCCTGCTGACGTCTCCCCGCGCCAGTGCTGCAACGCTTCCAGCTAGCGGCTGAGGGCGATGTTAAGGCAGAGGAGGAGGAGGAGGAGGAGGGGGGGTTTATCAGAACCCATGCTGGCAATCTTGGGCGGGGGTGGTAGGTAGGCCGTCTCTGTTTGCGACCCCGTCCCCGCTTCCACTACATTCACCCAGTGTGCCGTCAAAGAGATGTAGCGTCCCTGGCCGCAAGCGCTTGTCCACGAGTCGGTGGTCAAGTGGACCTTTGCGCTGACTGCGTACCTCAGGGCCCGCCTGATGTTACGCGACACGTGCTGGTGCAGGGCGGGGACGGCACTCCGGGAAAAGTAGTGGCGGCTGGGGACGGAATAGCGAGGTGCGGCAGCCGCCATCAGGTCGCGGAAGGCCTGCGTCTCCACAAGCCTAAACGGCAACATCTCCAGGGCCAGCAGTTTGGAGATGTGGCAGTTTAAGGCTTGGGCTTGGGGGTGACTCGAGGCGTACTTCCGCCTGCGGTCGAACGCCTGCGAGATGGACAGTTGATGGGACGAGGAGTGTGAAGGTGCAGGCGAAGAGGCGGGGGAAGGGGAGGCTGAAGGAGAAGGCCCCAAAGTAGCCGAGGCAGAGGCAGATGTGGAGGTGTCCTGGCTGGAGGTCTGGACCGCAGTGGCAGCACACAACAAAGGGGAAGAGGCAGTGGCAGCAGGACCGGGCGCAGGTTGTATTGCGTTTGCTCTCTCCCACTCAGCCCAGTGCTTGACTTCCAAGTGACGCCGCATGCCTGAGGTGGTCAGATTGCTCTTCTCAGAGCCCCTACTCAGTTTTGAGTGGCAGAGTGTGCAAACCGCGCTCAGTTTGTCATCCGCACAAACATTAAAAAATCTCCACACCACAGAAGTACGAGGCCTCGATGGGGGAGCTTCGCGCGACTGCCCGCTGCCGGGAACAGCTTCGGCCGTGCTGGCTGTGGCCTCACTACTCTGTCTGGACTGTCCTCTGCCTCTGGACATCCCTCTGCCTGTGGACATCCCTCTGCCTCTGGACATCCCTCTGCCTCTGGACATCCCTCTGCCTGTGGACATCCCTCTGCCTCTTGCTGCCTTTTTCGGTGCTGCGCAGACCACCACCTCTCCACTGCTTTCCCCGCTGGACATCACCCCTGGCCAAGTGGGGTCGGTCATTTCGTCATCCACCACCTCCTCTTCCTCACTCTGCTCCTCCTCCTGCCCACTGGACATTCCAACAGCCTCCCTTGATGGCAACTGCGTCTCATCATCATCATCGCTCATGATAACAGATGCTGGTTCAGGGTCCACATCAGCAGGAGATGGCGAAAACTCAAGTGTTTGGGCATCACTACAAACAAATTCCTCTGCTAGCTCCTGGGATTCTTCCGGCACATCTGAAAAAGGACCCGAAAAGAGCTCCTGGGAGGGGTCAAGGGTGGGATGACTCTGTTGGCCAGGTGTGGAGGAAGGAGGGTCAGAGTGAGACTGTGTGGATGACTGGCTGGTGGACAACTGTGTGGAAGCGCTATCGGCTATCCATTGCACCACCTGTTCAACCTGCTCAGGCCTCAACAGCGGTGTAACTCGCCCCCTGCTTAACTGTCCCATAAAGGCAGGGATTCTGGATGAGTGGGATCCTGGCTGACCCTCACCAGCACGCATTGTATCCCCACTGGCTTCAACAAGGCCACCAACAGCATTTCCGCGCCCCCGTCCTCGTCCACGTCCGATTCCGCTAGCCCCCCTCCGCATTTTATTTTTTTTTGGTTGCAAATACAATATTTGGGTATATAATTAGGTATGTGAAATAATTTAGCAAGAGAACGCACAGTATAGTGGCCAATTAAAAGGCCTAGATATTGTATATTTCAAGGTACACTGCCGTGTACTAACTGAACAGACGGTGGGTATTTACACCAGGTATGTGAAATAATTTAGCAAGAGAACGCACAGTACAGTGGCCAATTAAAAGGCCTAGATATTGTATATTTCAAGGTACACTGCCGTGTACTAACTGAACAGACGGTGGGTATTTACACCAGGTATGTGAAATAATTTAGCAAGAGAACGCACAGTACAGTGGCCAATTAAATGGCCTAGATATTGTATATTTCAAGGTACACTGCCGTGTACTAACTGAACAGACGGTGGGTATTTACACCAGGTATGTGAAATAATTTAGCAAGAGAACGCACAGTACAGTGGCCAATTAAATGGCCTAGATATTGTATATTTCAAGGTACACTGCCGTGTACTAACTGAACAGACGGTGGGTATTTACACCAGGTATGTGAAATAATTTAGCAAGAGAACGCACAGTACAGTGGCCAATTAAATGGCCTAGATATTGTATATTTCAAGGTACACTGCCGTGTACTAACTGAACAGACGGTGGGTATTTACACCAGGTATGTGAAATAATTTAGCAAGAGAACGCACAGTACAGTGGCCAATTAAATGGCCTAGATATTGTATATTTCAAGGTACACTGCCGTGTACTAACTGAACAGACGGTGGGTATTTACACCAGGTATGTGAAATAATTTAGCAAGAGAACGCACAGTACAGTGGCCAATTAAATGGCCTAGATATTGTATATTTCAAGGTACACTGCCGTGTACTAACTGAACAGACGGTGGGTATTTACACCAGGTATGTGAAATAATTTAGCAAGAGAACGCACAGTACAGTGGCCAATTAAATGGCCTAGATATTGTATATTTCAAGGTACACTGCCGTGTACTAACTGAACAGACGGTGGGTATTTACACCAGGTATGTGAAATAATTTAGCAAGAGAACGCACAGTACAGTGGCCAATTAAATGGCCTAGATATTGTATATTTCAAGGTACACTGCCGTGTACTAACTGAACAGACGGTGGGTATTTACACCAGGTATGTGAAATAATTTAGCAAGAGAACGCACAGTACAGTGGCCAATTAAATGGCCTAGATATTGTATATTTCAAGGTACACTGCCGTGTACTAACTGAACAGACGGTGGGTATTTACACCAGGTATGTGAAATAATTTAGCAAGAGAACGCACAGTACAGTGGCCAATTAAATGGCCTAGATATTGTATATTTCAAGGTACACTGCCGTGTACTAACTGAACAGACGGTGGGTATTTACACCAGGTATGTGAAATAATTTAGCAAGAGAACGCACAGTACAGTGGCCAATTAAATGGCCTAGATATTGTATATTTCAAGGTACACTGCCGTGTACTAACTGAACAGACGGTGGGTATTTACACCAGGTATGTGAAATAATTTAGCAAGAGAACGCACAGTACAGTGGCCAATTAAATGGCCTAGATATTGTATATTTCAAGGTACACAGCCGTGTACTAACTGAACAGACGGTGGGTATTTACACCAGGTATGTGAAATAATTTAGCAAGAGAACGCACAGTACAGTGGCCAATTAAATGGCCTAGATATTGTATATTTCAAGGTACACTGCCGTGTACTAACTGAACAGACGGTGGGTATTTACACCAGGTATGTGAAATAATTTAGCAAGAGAACGCACAGTACAGTGGCCAATTAAATGGCCTAGATATTGTATATTTCAAGGTACACTGCCGTGTACTAACTGAACAGACGGTGGGTATTTACACCAGGTATGTGAAATAATTTAGCAAGAGAACGCACAGTACAGTGGCCAATTAAATGGCCTAGATATTGTATATTTCAAGGTACACTGCCGTGTACTAACTGAACAGACGGTGGGTATTTACACCAGGTATGTGAAATAATTTAGCAAGAGAACGCACAGTACAGTGGCCAATTAAATGGCCTAGATATTGTATATTTCAAGGTACACAGCCGTGTACTAACTGAACAGACGGTGGGTATTTACACCAGGTATGTGAAATAATTTAGCAAGAGAACGCACAGTACAGTGGCCAATTAAAAGGCCTAGATATTGTATATTTCAAGGTACACTGCCGTGTACTAACTGTACAGACGGTGGGTATTTACACCAGGTATGTGAAATAATTTAGCAAGAGAACGCACAGTACAGTGGCCAATTAAATGGCCTAGATATTGTATATTTCAAGGTACACAGCCGTGTACTAACTGAACAGACGGTGGGTATTTACACCAGGTATGTGAAATAATTTAGCAAGAGAACGCACAGTACAGTGGCCAATTAAAAGGCCTAGATATTGTATATTTCAAGGTACACTGCCGTGTACTAACTGAACAGACGGTGGGTATTTACACCAGGTATGTGAAATAATTTAGCAAGAGAACGCACAGTACAGTGGCCAATTAAATGGCCTAGATATTGTATATTTCAAGGTACACTGCCGTGTACTAACTGAACAGACGGTGGGTATTTACACCAGGTATGTGAAATAATTTAGCAAGAGAACGCACAGTACAGTGGCCAATTAAATGGCCTAGATATTGTATATTTCAAGGTACACTGCCGTGTACTAACTGAACAGACGGTGGGTATTTACACCAGGTATGTGAAATAATTTAGCAAGAGAACGCACAGTACAGTGGCCAATTAAATGGCCTAGATATTGTATATTTCAAGGTACACTGCCGTGTACTAACTGAACAGACGGTGGGTATTTACACCAGGTATGTGAAATAATTTAGCAAGAGAACGCACAGTACAGTGGCCAATTAAATGGCCTAGATATTGTATATTTCAAGGTACACAGCCGTGTACTAACTGAACAGACGGTGGGTATTTACACCAGGTATGTGAAATAATTTAGCAAGAGAACGCACAGTACAGTGGCCAATTAAATGGCCTAGATATTGTATATTTCAAGGTACACAGCCGTGTACTAACTGAACAGACGGTGGGTATTTACACCAGGTATGTGAAATAATTTAGCAAGAGAACGCACAGTACAGTGGCCAATTAAATGGCCTAGATATTGTATATTTCAAGGTACACAGCCGTGTACTAACTGAACAGACGGTGGGTATTTACACCAGGTATGTGAAATAATTTAGCAAGAGAACGCACAGTATAGTGGCCAATTAAAAGGCCTAGATATTGTATATTTCAAGGTACACTGCCGTGTACTAACTGAACAGACGGTGGGTATTTACACCAGGTATGTGAAATAATTTAGCAAGAGAACGCACAGTACAGTGGCCAATTAAATGGCCTAGATATTGTATATTTCAAGGTACACAGCCGTGTACTAACTGAACAGACGGTGGGTATTTACACCAGGTATGTGAAATAATTTAGCAAGAGAACGCACAGTACAGTGGCCAATTAAAAGGCCTAGATATTGTATATTTCAAGGTACACAGCCGTGTACTAACTGTACAGACGGTGGGTATTTACACCTGGTATACAAAAAGGGTATTGCAGGCACACAGAACCCAGAACACTAGAGCCAAATAAACTGTATTTAAAAAAATAAAATAAAATTCACAGCCGTATACTGCCAGATCAGATGGTGCATATACACACTAGTTATATAACAGGGTTTTTCAGCCAAAAAGAACGCTGAACAGTAGTGCCAAATATAGTTTGGTATGTAGCAGAGCACCTAATACACCACTAATGCCTCTCTCTGTCCCTACTCCAGCAGCTATCCCTGAATACGGCAGCCGTTCTCTGTAAAGTGTATCTTGTAGTAAAGCTATCACTGTAGTGCACTATAGTAGCCCTGATAAGGGCTTTTAATCACGCTCCTGCCTGTCCAACTGCTAAAACCTGTCTGTCCCTTCTCCAGCCTCTGTCCCTGACTAAGTTCACGCAGCATATGCGTACGAGCAGGAAGAGCTGAGTTTTTAATATTCGAGGTCACATGGTTTTTCCAGCCAATCCATGTAGACGCTGTTTTCGCGCTGCCAGCGTGCTCAGCGTGCCTGTCATACCCCCCCTGCATGTTGATTGGTGGAAAAAGAGCGCCAGGGAAGGTGGGAGGGGAAACGAATTCTAAGTGCGCCATCGCCGTTATACTCGATTGAAATCGAGTATGCCGAATAGCGTAGTATTCGATCGAATACCGGCTCGATCGAACACTACTCGCTCATCTCTATTTATTATTTTAGATTTTTTCAATTTTTATTCTTTTTTATTTTTACCCCCCCCCCCTTAATTCTTGCAGTAGTTTTCTTTTTTCCTCATTTATCCCATTTATTAACTTCCATTTTTTATGTCATTCTTGGATTGTTACTTTATCTCACCTAATGGCTAACATATAGTATCCTTGGCATCCTCCCATAGATAGCACTGCTCAGAGTATTGCCTCGGATAGTTGAGTATCGCCAGTGGTGGTCATAACAGTTGTGTCACGACAGGGGGAAAGTGAGCCCTGACTTCAACCCCACCTCTGACCCTATCTACTTGCAAGGTTCTAGGCAACAGCGTACAACTAGACAGCCCCCCTGCCAGCGCTCAGAAGCTCTTCCTGCCTGTCGACAAGGGGATGGGGAGGACGCGGGCAGCGCTGAGACAGAACATGTACCGGGTCCTCCCCGCCCCTGTTGTCACGGAGACGAGGATGCACATCTCGTCCTCGCTCCTGAACAACAGTGGGAGTCCTGCGGCGCTGCACGGAGGAAGCGCGCCGCCAGCTCTCCATGACAAGTTGTTTACCCATCTGCCCCAGCATGAGTACATCCACAGTGTTAGTCCACTAGGTATCTGGTCACCATAGCAACCTTTACACTATATGAGTGCCATGCACAGTACAATTTTGCTCCACTAGGCATTTCATTGCCACGGTTTCCCTCCCACTGCTCATGTGCTGATGTTATGCACAGTGTGGATTAAAAGAGGTTTTCTGGGAAAAAATGGCTTTTTAGCTTGTGCCAGCAGCCTGTTTCTACAAGCTGAAGATTCATAACTAGCTGCTCCCTGTTGCTCCAGTCCTCTGCACTGGCTCCTGTACTTTCATATTCCAGTCCCTGAAATGTTCACATCCGGCACAGCATGGGCATGGTCCGATGCTGCCTGTAGTGAAGAATGTGACCATGCCCATGCTATATTGGATCTCAATCCTCCATGAACATATGTGCATAGCAGCCAGTTTGGAGGTTTGGAGTGGTGGGGAGCAGATAAGTATGAATATTCAGCTTGAAGAGGCAGGCTGCTAGCACCAGCTAAAAAGTTGTTTTCCCAGAGAACTCTTTTAAGGATGCCTTGCAGTTTTTTAGTCAATACCAGCAGGGGCGGACATAGGGGCTGCACAGGGGCCCAGTGCAGCAGGGGGGCCCGTGGGAGGTCCGGCGGCAGTAGGAGATGAGCGTTTCCATTGTGGAAGCGCTCATCTCCATATTCATCTGTATCGCCGTCCTCAGGACAGCGATACAGATGATTGCAGGGCAGGGGAGAGGCGTTTCCCTTACCTGCTCCTCTGATAGGCTGCAGGCCTAGTGCCTGCAGCCTATCAGAGGCCGGCTCAGTCGGCGCGATGCCTAGTGCCTGCAGCCTATCAGAGGCCGGCTCAGTCGGCGCGATGACGTCATTGCGCCGCCTGAGCTGAACAGCGTGGCCCAGTATGGAGGGGGCCTTTTTATCTATTAGGGGGCATTTACTGGCACACATGGGGGAAAGAAGCACTATGGGGGACATTATACTGGCACACATGGGGGGGGGAGGAGTACTATGGAGGCATCTACTAGCAGGCATTATACTGGCACACACAGGGGAGAGGAGCACTATGGGGGCATCTATAAGGTGGCATTATATACTGGCACAGATGGAGGGAGCACTATGGAGGCATCTACAAGGGAGCATTATATACTGGCACTATGGGGGCATCTACAAGGGGGCATTATATACTGGCACAGATGGAGGGAGCACTATGGGGGCATCTAGAAAGGGGGCATTATATACTGGCACATATGGAGGGAGCACTATGGGGGCATCTAGAAAGGGGGCATTATATACTGGCACTATGGAGGCATTATATACTGGCACAGATGGAGGGAGCACTATGGGGACATCTACAAGGGGGCATTATATACTGGCACTATGGGGGCATCTACAAGGGTGCATTATATACTGGCACACGTGGAGGGAAAGGAGCACTATGAGGGCATCTACTGCAGGGCATTATATAGGGGCATTTTATACTGGCACACATTATGGGGGCACTATGGGGAAGGGGGGAGAGGAGCATTATCAAGGCATCTACTTGTGGCACTCTATAGGGGCATTTTATGCTGGCACATTATGTCAGGCATCATGGGACGGGGAGGAGCACTATGGGGGCACTTTATAAAGAGTATTCTTTACTGGTGCAAATTATGGGGTGCTATGGGGACCTTAACTTAACTGGGGGCACTAAGAGGATTTCATGGGCACACAATAGGGGCATTGGCACACATTATGAGGGCACTATAGGGACATTGGCTCCACTGGGGGCACTAAGAGGAGGTATTGTTTACTGCCACACAACAGGGCATTTGTTGTATCATTATTTTTGGGGGACCTTATGTTTACACTATTAGTGTCAGGTACACTGTTTCCTGGGTGCAGTTATTTTTTAGGACACTCTGTGCCAATGATTATTGAAGGGGGCTCTATCTGTGTGGTACTAGTATTTTCAGGGGGACTGTTTCTGCAGTATAGTACTGGGGAGCACAGCGTCTCAGTATTAGAGATGGCAGGATAGGGCGTTCAGAAGGTGAGAGGATGATGGAAAAGTAGGAAACTAAGATATCTGTCTGTGATACTCCGCAGAGAGAAGAGATGGTTGAAAGAAATCATCATGGCGGTCGGTCTGAAAGGAGAAGATGAGGACAGAGAACGTCTACATCTAAGTAGACAACATCACTGGATGTAAGAGGTATGTGGAGCTGTATTAGGCTACCTTCACATCTGCGTTAGTGATTCTGGCAGGCTGTTCTAGCAGAGAACAGCCTGCTGGAATTCACCGGCTCCGGCACTGCTGGATGCAGAATGCCTGCTGGTCCCATTAACTATAATGGGGTCCAGCAGAGATCCGGCCACAATCTGGCAAAAATGCTGAGAATCAGCAGGACACAAACTTCTGCATGCTGTGGTTTGTGTCCAGCTGGATAGTAGTGCTTCAGGTGTGAAAGTAGCCTCACCCTATGTTTTGTATTGCTGTATGTAATGTTAGGAGGGAATAGGTTAAGTTGAAAATTTGGCGTGGGGGGGCCCAGGCACAATCTTTGCACATGGGCCCTCTGCTGTCTGTGTCCGCCCCTGACTACCAGCTACATTGCAACTTTGTCACATTTACATAAAGCAATCAGTACTGTCTACTCTACTCTTTCTCTTTTGGGTCATATTGCATGCAAGGTACCCTACTGCTCTTTGATTATAGTTTTAATCACTGCTCTTTGATTTCAATGGTTTTCCAAGAATTTTGTCACTAGATAACACTGGACATGTGTTATCAGAGTCAATTTGAGCTCGGTTACATCAGGACATATATATATATATATATATATATATATATATATATATATATATATATATATATTTATAAGTATTCAGCCCCCTGGAACTTTTCAACCTTTTGCCACATTTCAGGCTTCAAACAAAAAGATATAACATTTTAAATTTTTGGTGAAGGATCAACAACAAGTGGGTCACAATTGTGAAGTGGAACGAAATTTATTGGATCATTTAAACTTTTTTTGTAATAATAAAACTGAAAAGTTGGGCGTGCAAAATTATTCGGCCCATTTACTTTCAGTTCAGAAAACTCACTCCAGAAGTTCATTGAGGATCTCTGAATGATCCAATGTTGTCCTAAATGACTGATGAAGATAAATAGAATCCACCTGTGTGTAATCAAGTCTCCGTATAAATGCACCTACTCTGTGATAGTCTCAGGCAGGGGCGTTGCTAGGGTCTCAAAAGATCTGGGGCCCAAGCCCCAATAAATATGGCCCAATTCTCTATGTCGACCCTCATCCCAACAGGAGAACATACCTCACATCCAGGGCCTCCCAGGTGACATCTCCTCTGATTTAGATCTTCTCTGTCATCATCTTCTCCATTCGGCCCGGACAACTTCTCTCAGCCGCCTCGTCTCTGCAGAATGTGACACACAGACATCTTAGCTTCATCACATTTCTATCATAATCCCCCAACCTGGAGTCCCCACAGCCTTATCCTGCTGCTCGCTGTGCCCCCCAAAACCTCCAAATACTATCCTGCAGAAATAATAGTGCCCCCCATAGTAATAGTCCTACCAATAGTAATTCCATCATTAGTAACACTGCACCCTACAGTGACCCCAGCATTGATAATGCTCCCCAAGATTGTCCCCATTACTAGAAGAGTCCTCCAGTATTAATAATGCCCTCACAGATCCCCCAGTAGTAATAATGCCCCCTATTGTTCCCCCAGTGATAATCAAACTCTCTACAGACCCCTCAGTAGTAATAAGGCCCCCATAGTGCTCTTAGTAGAAATAAGGCGGATCTATAAGTCTCTCCTATAGAGCCCCCAGTAGTAATAAGAACGTCTAGTGTCCCCTGGATTTATAATACCCCTACAGTGCCCCCAGTATTTATAACGCTCCCCCTACTGTTATAATGCTCGCCCTGAAGTGCCTGCTGTAGTTATATTCCTCCCTTTAGTGTCCTCAGAAATTATAATTCCTCAGCCCCTCCACCATACAGTCATGTATAAATAAAGCTATTTCCCTCCTGTGTAAATAACATCACTATACAGTCAATATACAGTCCCATGTAAATAACATCCCTCTCTATCTACAGTCCCCTCCAAATACAGTCCCATGTAAATAACATCATTCCCATAGCCATCATCAACATACAGTCCTATGTAAATATCACTCCCTCCGACAGCCGCTTTCAACATACAGTCCCATGTAAATAACATCACTTCCTTCCCACATCCACCTCCAACATGCAGTCCCGTGTAAATAACATCACTCCACCCCACAGTCCTATGTAAACAACATAAACCTGCCCGAAGCCACCTCCAACATGCAGTCCCACTCCACGCCACAGTCCAAAGTAAATAAGGCTACCTTCACACCAGCGTTTTTGCTGAATCTGTCATGGATTAGCAAAAACGCTTCCGTCTGCATCTGTTCTGGCAGGGGACTCCGACAGGCTGTTCCGGTGGGTGAACAGCCCGCCGGATCCGTGCTGCAGCAGGTGAACATGTGGGGCTGGAACTACGCTCCGGCCCCATTCACTGTAAAGGGGGCGGGCCACGGATCCAGCTGCAGCATGGCAAACCCTGCCGAGAGGCGGCCGGTACAAAAGTACGACATGCTGTACTTTTGTTCCGGCCGCCTCTCGGCAGGGGTTGCCGCGCTGCAGCCGGATCCGTGGCCCGTCCCCATTACAGTGAATGGGGCCGGAGCATAGTTCTGGCCCCACACGTGCACCTGCGGCAGCACGGATCCTAACAGCCCGTGCCGGAGTCCCATGCCGGAGTCCCAAGTACCCTAACAGAACCCTGCCCAAGTCACCTCCAACACACAGTCCCATGATAACATCCCTCCCTTCTGCCCTAACATACAGTCCCAGTTAAATAACCACAACTCACAGCATCCCTCTGCTTCTCCTTTCACTTACCTCTTCTGATGTAGCAGAGCTCACTGTAGCTTCTTCTCCACAATTCTCCTCTTCAGTTTAGAAGACAGGGGTTGAAAAAGACCTGCGATGATGTCACAGTCATGTGACCAGTGCAGGATTGGATGGCACTGATGACATGACCTGTGATGTCATCACAGGTCCTACCTATCTTGCAGTCTGTTAGATTCAATTGTACATTCTGTCCTGAGGACGGCAATACAATTGTATTTGTCTAACAGGCAGGACATTCGGGGCCTGGGAGAAAACATCAGAGGCCCAGGCCCCGAATGTTTTAGCCTAGCAACGCCCCTGGTCTCAGGGTTCTGTTTAAAGCACAGAGAGCATCATGAAGACCAAGGAACACACCAAGCAGGTCCGTGATACTGTTGTGGAGAAGTTTAAAGCCGGATTTGGATACCAAAAGATTTCCCAAGCTTTAAACATCCCAAGGAGCACTGTGCAAGCGATCATATTGAAATGGAAGGAGTATCAGACCACTGCAAATCTACCAAGACCCGGCCGTCCCTCTAAACTTTCATCTCAAACAAGGAGAAGACTGATCAGAGAGGCAGCCAAGAGGCCCATGATCACTCTGGATGAACTGCAGAGATCTACAGCTGAGGTAGGAGAGTCTGTCCATAGGACAACAATCAGTCCAACACTTCACAAATCTGGCCTTTATGGAAGAGTGGCAAGAAGAAAGCCATTTCTCAAAAATATCCATAAAAAGTCTCGTTTACAGTTTGCCACAAGCCACCTGGGAGAGACACCAAACATGTGGAAGAAGGTGCTCTGGTCAGATGAAACCAAAATCCAACTTTTTGGAAACAATGCAAAACGATATGTTTGGCATAAAAGCAACACAGCTCATCACCCTGAACACACCATCCACACTGTCAAACATGGTGGTGGCAGCATCATGGTTTGGGCCTGCTTTTCATCAGCAGGGACAGAGAAGATGCTTAAAATTGATGGGAAGATGGATGGAGCCAAATACAGGACCATTCTGGATGAAAACCTGTTGGAGTCTGCAAAAGACCTGAGACTAGGACGGAGATTTATCTTCTAACAAGACAATGATCCCAAACATAAAGCAAAATCTACAATGGACTGGTTCAAAAATAAACTTATCCAGGTCTTAAAATGGCCAAGTCAAAGTTCAGACCTGAATCCAATTGAGAATATGTGGAAAGAGCCGAAAACTGCTGTTCACAAACGCTCTCCATCCAACCTCAAAGAGATGGAGCTGTTTTGCAAGTTAGAATGGGCAAGAATTTCAGTCTCTAGATGTGCAAAACTGATAGAGACATACCCCAAGCGACTTGCAGCTGTAATCGCAGCAAAAAGGTGGCGCAACAAAGTATTAATGCAAGGGGGCCAAATAATTTTGCACACCCCACTTTTCAGTTTTATTATTACAAAAAAAGTTTAAATAATCCAATAAATTTTGTTCCACTTCACAATTGTGACCCACTTGTTGTTGATTCTTCACCAAAAATTTTAAATGTTATTTCTTTTTGTTTGAAGCCTGAAATGCGGCAAAAGGTTGAAAAGTTCCAGGGGGCCGAATACTTTTGCAAGGCACTGTATATATTAGCAAAATGACCCAAATTCACACAGGTATATTTTGTCTATTTCATTTAATGTGTGGGTAAACTATATCCACAGTTTTCTCAAAAACAGTGACCTCTACAGCGCCCTGCCCCCTTTGCAGTGAACTACACAGCATCCCGCCCCTTAGCAGTGACCTCCAGAACACCCCACTCCCTTAACAGTGACCTCAGCAGTCTTACCCTTCAAATGTGATCTCCGCAGCAGGCCCCCTTAAGTGACCTGCACAGAGATCCACCCCTTAACAGTGATCTCCACAGCACATGAACCTCCTTAACAGTGACCTATACAGTGGCCTGACCCCTTACAAGTGACCACCACAGCAGCCCTGCCGCCATAAGTGACCTCCACAGAGGCCCACCCCTTTAACAGTGACCTCCAAAGCGCCTTACCCCGTTAACAGTGACCTCCATAGCCCCTGCCCCTTAATAGTGACCTTCACAGTGCCCCATCCACTTAACAGTGATCTCTACAGTGCCCAATACCCTTAACAGTGACCTCCACAGCACCCTACCCCCTTAACAATGACCTCCACAGCAATCAATCCACTTAACTGTGACTTCCACATAGGGGTGGAGCCTAGTGGCGTGCGAGATGTGCATACCTCAGTGAGCGCAACCACAGGCTTTATCAAGGCAGCCTTCCAAAGCTACACCACCAAGACATGGGCAAATCGGACAGAGATAAAGCCAGTAAAGACACTCCTGATTGCCTAAAGCATGCACCAAGCCAGGGAGACGCAGTAGATATGGATAGATATCTCAAGAAACAGCTAGCCCAAGAGTTGCAGGGGGAGAGTAAAATGGCGACTACATGCTGTGCAAGAATGGAAGGAGCAGATGAGGAGTCTCAGGGAGACAGTGAGCTGGATGATGACAGAGGAAGTTGAGCAGCCTATATAAAGATCATTTTTGAGAGAGCTTGTTTCTTCTCCTCTTGGCCCACTCTGTAACGATTTCAGAGAATTCAAACAAGAAATGAGACAGCTGGGTACACAGGTTGAGGGCTTGGAGAAGGTCCAGACTGTTCAAATTAACTTTGATAAAACCCCTGCCAAAGCCACAAGAACCTCTGCAAGATGTCATCTGCCGGCTAGTGAATTATTTGACCAAAAAGAAAATTCTGACAGCCTCCTATAATAGCACGACTATGGAAATTCAGGGCTCAATAGTGGCTATTTTTCAAGATCTTTCTGCTACAATGCTGAAAAAGAGAAGAATGTTGTAATTCTTATTAGATTCTCTACAGGAATGCCGACTGATTTATAGATGGCTCTATCCCTTTGGCCTTCTGATTAATGTACCAGGGCTGGTTGTCCAGGCCCATGCAGACCCCAATCATGTGTATGAAGCTGTAAATATTCCTGCATTGGATATTTCGGAAAGGTGCCCTGCTCAAGATTTTGGTTCTTTCCCTCCATTACCACCGATAGATCATTGGCAAACAGTTCCAGTTAAACCACATAGACAAAAGAAGATATTAAGTACCTTGACACCAAGGAAAAGACAAGCGGATTTTGAATGAACAAATTATATGCATTGGTGAGGATAATTACCATATCCATACATTACTGTTATATAACAACAATATAACACCCTTTTTTAAAAATGTTTGATTGTCATAAACATGTCATATTCTTTCTTTGCCCTATATCGCAGCCTGTGGCCTGCCTGAGTTATTAGGCTGCCTTACATGGAATCTCTCTCTCCCCTCTTTCTAAAGAAATAATGGTTTTTCCCAAATTGGTACATTTGAGCTGCACAGAATGATTTTCTAAGATTTGGTACCATAGAAGTTTGAACTTAAAGAGGACCTTTCACGGATTTGAATTACTGTAGATAAATACCTCTTGTCCCGGGGTACCCCCCGCTGATGCTGCCACTCTGCCTAGTTTTTTAAAATACAGCTCCTACTCCCCGCTGTGCCCGCCTGTAGTTTTCGCGCATCGGTACAGGGAGGAGGAGACGCCGGCATTTCTCAATGGGCGTCTCCTTCTCCCTGGCTGTGCCGCGATCCAATCACAGCGGAGAGCGTCACAGCCAGGGAGAAGGTGAGGTTTTTTTTTCTCCCTGGCTGTGACGCTCTCCGCTGTGATTGGATCGCGGCACAGCCAGGGAGGAGGAGACGCCCATTGAGAAATGCCGGCGTCTCCTCCTCCCTGTACCGATGCTCAGTATTTACATACTGAGCGCGAAAACTACAGGCGGGCACAGCGGGGAGTAGGAGCTGTATTTTAAAAAACTAGGCAGAGTGGCAGCATCAGCGGGGGGTACCCCGGGACAAGAGGTATTTATCTACAGTAATTCAAAACCGTGAAAGGTCCTCTTTAAGCAACATTTTTGTTATGTCGTTTGATGTGTATGCTCTTTCTTTTTTCCAGAAATGCAAAAACTGTTGTGGCAGATTTCGGCACTAGAGTTAAAGCATAAAACATCATTGGTTGGAAGTACTTTGGCACACCTTGACTCTCGGAGATCTGAACTTCTTCTGAAAATCTTCTGAACAGTTATACCGCCAAACTATTTTTATCTGATCAGTATAGATCCTACGCCCACGGTAATAAAGCATCCAAGTCTCAGATACGTCATACATTCCCCTTATAAAAGCTTCAGGGTCTCGAGAACTCCATAAAATAGATCCAATAGCCACACAATTTTGTGACTATTACAGTACACTTTATAACCTGCGAGAACCGCTTAACACTACAGAAAGAGTCTATGGAGATTAAAGATTAGGATTGGCTTAGAACACAACAACTAATAGGCCCGTTTTCTCTTGCTGAACTGAATCTGGCCTTAAAGGGTACTCCTATAAATAAATGCCCTGGACCAGATGGTCCAACAATCTATTATTATAATACATTCAAAGAATCTCTGTTACCATGTTTGTTAGGAGTTTGCAATGCAGCCTTGGAGGGAGTGCCTTTCACCAAGCCCATGCTATCGACCCAGATATCTATCATTCCCAAGGCCAATAAAGATCATACCATATGTTCCAATTATCGTCCAATCTCACTCTTAAATAATGATCTCAAACTATGTGCTAGAATTCTAGCTAACAGGTTGAAACCCCTTTTGCCGGATCTTATATCTTCAGAGCAGGAGGGCTTTGTACCTGGGAGAGAGGGAAGAACTAGTGTAGCCAGAGTGATTCAACTTATGCAGTTTGCTCAACTTTCCTCAAGGCCCTTGTTCCTTTTTGGTATGGATGCTGAAAGAGCATTTGATGGGGTAGATTGGATCATTATATTATAGGACCTGAGAAGTTTTGGAATCCCCACAGCTTTTATCGATGGTAATGTATGATGGCTTGACGGCGAGGGTGTTGTTGAATGGCACTCTCTCAACACCTTTTCTTATAGCAAACGGGACTCTCCAAGGATGTTCCCTCTGCTCTTCGTCCTTACGATCGAGCCCTTGCTGCAAGCCTTTCATTTGGATGGGAGAGTTGAGGGGATAAGTGTAAGGTCTACATCACATCAATTGGCAGCCTTTGCAGATAATGTACTATTATTTATAACAAATCCAGAACAGGCTTTTCATGCGGCTTTGCCAACCCTCAAGGTCTTTGGCTCCCTCTCTAATTTTCAAGTGAATAATTCTAAATCTTAATGTTACCTTGGATTTAGAATTGCAAACCTCTCTTCAGAAATCAACTCCCTTCCAGTGAGGTAATGAGAAGATTACATTTTTGGGAATTAATCTTACCCATGAATCTTATAAAATATCCACAGTGTCCTCCATAACAGTGACATCTACAGTGCCCTTCCCCCTTAACCGTAACCTCCTCATCACCCCGTCCCCTTAACATTGTCCTCCACAGCAGCCCACCCTATTAACATGTGACCTCAATAGCACCCCATTCTTAACAGTGACCTCTATAGCGACCCACCCCCTTAATAGTAAACTTCACAGTGCCCTGCCCTCTTAAAATGTGACCTCCACTGCAACTCA
Source organism: Rhinella marina (assembly GCA_900303285.1). Classification (NCBI taxonomy): domain Eukaryota; kingdom Metazoa; phylum Chordata; class Amphibia; order Anura; family Bufonidae; genus Rhinella; species Rhinella marina. The sequence continues at coordinate 21,541 of ONZH01020733.1, read as the reverse complement.
CCCCTTAACACTGCCCCCCCACAGCACCTCAACCCTTAACAATGACCTGCACAGCAGTCTGCCCCTTAACAGTGACCCCCACAGCACCCTACCCCCATAATAGTAATCTCCATAGCACCCACCTCCTTCACTGTGACTTCCACAGCAACCTACCCCTTAACTGTGACCTCCACAGCACCCTACCGTGGACAGTGACCGTCACAGAGACCTGCCCACTAACAATGACCTGCACAGTGCCCCAGCCCCTTAAAGGTGACTTGTAACATTGAGGAAAAATGGCTAGGTTGTTATGAAAACCTGGTGTAAAACTGTGTGTATGTCAAGACAGAAGGACCTGTAAGATTATATTGGCCAATAAGGGTCATGTGACACTGTGTATGGTAGTTAAGATATGAGTGAAAGACCTGCAAGCTTCTAGAGATTGGAGCTAGGTGCTTAAAAATTTGATCATATTCAAATGTTGGAGACACTTGCTACTTCTTCTATTTGCATAACCTTACACCTTGTCCTTCTTGGTGTTGCTATTTCAGTGTTGGAGAGTGTATAAATTACAAGTTTTTGGCAATTTAATTTTGATCAGGTATTTATATTTCAGCTCATTAAAACACATGACACTGACATATGTCTATGTATACACACAGGAAGGCATTTGCTGCCAAAACGCAAACCTTTTTTACTGGTTAAAAAAATGTCAATTTTTTTTTTTTGTAAATTCTTTATTTAAAGAGTTTTCTAAAGAGTTTTATTTAAAACATATTGAAACTAGATCAGAGACAATACAGAGAGTATATGTACACAAAATAGGATTATCAAATAGACAGGATTACAATTAAATACAACGAATACAAGCTTAAATGATTGCAAAGCTGTAAGTCTCCAAACATAGGGAAGGGGATAATGCAATCTCAAACCTGGTGTGTGGTAGAGGGGGTGGGGGAAACTATAGGAAAAAGAACAGTACCATGGAAATATCAACGTTGAGATATATGAAAATGGAGGTGTAGAGGAGTTGCCAATTAGCATCAATGAGACCCTAATGGAAAGAGTGATCTAAAGGTTAATCATGAAGGTCATTGTACTGTGGGGGAAATAAATAAGGCTGTCAGGTTTGCTTACCAGTTTCTCCAGGGGGTCCATGTTTTAACAGCAGAGGAATAGGACTGGGATTTTCAAATGAAGATTTCCTCTAACCTGTAGAACGGTTGAGAGATATTGATTAGTGTTGATCGAACATGTTCGGCTGAACACCGTGAGTGCTCAAGCGCCATGCTCGAGTCCCCTCCCCGCACGCTAATTAGCCAATTAGCGTGCGGGAAGATACTGGCATTCACTGTAATGCCAGTAGCAATGTTGGCTACTGGCATTACACAGATTGGATGGCCGGGAACGCGTCATCGGGTGCTAAAAAGCACCCGGTGACATGTGACCGGCTCATACCGAGCCAGGGACAGCTGCTGCAAGGAGGGACAGATGTAGTGTAGGGAGAGAAGAATGCTAGGCAGGGATAGTATTTCTTCTAAAAAGACCCAAAAGCCCTTTTATAGGCTATTCTATCTTGCTGGAAAACATTTTTTTTAATTTTGGGGTGTTAAAAATAGCGCTAGGTGGCCTGCTATTACCGCCATATGTGCAGCTGCTGCATACTGTATTACTCTCTGTATACTATATACCTGACATCCGTTGCTATTATTTCTGCTGTTAAGCCAGCAGTACCTCTTTTGCGTCTTGCTGTATAACATTTGCGCAAGGAGGGACTTATAGTGTAGGGATAGGATTTGGCTAGGCAGGGCTAGTAGTTCTGTTCAAAAGACACAAAAGTCCATTGTTATATCTGGCTGCATTTTTTTAATTTATTTTGGGGCAAAAAGAACGCAAGTGTGCCTGACGCTAATACCACATGCACAGAGTGTGCATTAGAACCATTCTCTAGTCCTATATACCTGACATCCGTTGCTTTTTCTACCGTTAATTAAGGCCCCAGTACCTCTTTTGCGTCTGCTATCTAACATTTGCGCAAGGAGGGACATATAGTGTAGGGAGAGGATTTGGCTAGGCAGGGCTAGTACTTCTGTTCAAAAGACACAAAACTCTATTGTTATATCTGACTGCATTTTTTTTAAAAATTTTGGGCAAAAAGAACGCAAGTGTGCCTGACGCTAATACCACGTGCACAGCGTGTGTATTAGAACCGTTCTGTAGTCTATATACCTGACATCCGTTGCTAATTTTTCTACCGTTAATTAAGGCTGCAGTACCTCTTTTGCGTCTGCTGTCTAACATTTGCGCAAGGAGGGACATATAGTGTAGGGATAGGATTTGGCTAGGCAGGGCTAGTAGTTCTGTTCAAAAGACACAAAAGTCTATTGTTATATCTGGCTGCATTTTTTAAAAAATTTGGAGCAAAAAGAACGCAATTGTGCCTGGCGCTAATACCACGTGCACAGAGAGTGCATTAGAACCGTTCTGTAGTCTATATACCTGACATCCGTTGCTATTTTTTCTACCATTAATTAAGAACGCAGTACCTCTTTTGCGCCTGCTGTCTAATATTTGCGCAAGGAGGGACATATAGTGTAGCGATAGGATTTGGCTAGGCAGGGCTAGTAGTTCTGTTCAAAAGACACAAAAGTCAATTGTCATATCTTGCTGCATTTTTTTTTTATTTTGGGGCAAAAAGAACGCAAGTGTGCCAGACACTAATACCACGTGCGCAGAGTGTGCATTAGAACCGTTCTGTAGCCTATATATCTGATATCCGTTGCTATTTTTTCTACCGTTAATTAAGGCCACAGTTCCTCATTTGGGTCTGCTGTCTAACATTTGCGCAAGGAGGGACATATAGTGTAGGGATAGGATTTGGCTAGGCAGGGCGAGTAGTTCTGTTCAAAAAACACAAAAGTCAATTGTTATATCTTGCTGCATTTTTTTTTTATTTTGGGGCAAAAAGAACGCAAGTGTGCCTGACACTAATACCACGTGCGCAGAGTGTGCATTAGAACCGTTCTGTAGCCTATATACCTGACATCCGTTGCTATTTTTTCTACCGTTAATTAAGGCCACAGTTCCTCATTTGCGTCTGCTGTCTAACATTTGCGCAAGGAGGGACATATAGTGTAGGGATAGGATTTGGCTAGGCAGGGCGAGTAGTTCTGTTCAAAAGACACAAAAGTCTATTGTTATATCTGGCTGCATTTTTTTTAAAATTTGGGCAAAAAGAACGCAATTGTGCCTGACGCTAATACCACGTGCACAGAGTGTGTATTAGAACCGTTCTGTAGTCTATATACCTGACATCAGTTGCTATTTTTTCTACCGTTAATTAAGGCCACAGTACCTCTTTTGCATCTGCTGTCTAACATTTGCGCAAGGAGGGACATATAGTGTAGGGATAGGATTTGGCTAGGCAGGGCTAGTAGTTCTGTTCAAAAGACACAAAAGATATAAGTGTTATATCTGGCTGCAATATATTATTTTTGTGGTGGGTTAAATATTGCGCAAGGTTGCCTGACCTTAACACCACCTTTTCAGCGTCTGCGGTCTAACATTTGTGTATCCCAAATAACAGAAATCCGGTGTATTTTTTTCTGCAGCTATTGAAAACGACATTACTAATGTCGTTGTGATAAGCGTCAGAAAGAAACGCAATAAATGTCAGGTACATAAGAGAAACATACATTGTCCTGCACATGTAACGTCACCGTGATTAGCGGCAGAAATAAACGCAATAAATGTCAGGTATATAGGAGAAACATACATTGTCTTGCACACGCTGCGCAGCTGGTGTTAAGATTAGGCAAACTTGCGCAAATTTTGACCATCACAGAATCACAATATTGCAGCCAGATATAACAAAAGTCCTTAAAAGGACTTTGGAGTCTTTTCAAAAGAACAACTAGTCCTGCCTAGCCAAATTCTATCCCTACACTATCTGTGCCTGATTGCGCAAACGTTATACATTATATGAATAATGGCAGAAAAAAATACACTGAATGTCAGGTTTTTAGGATACAGAAAGGTTATACTGCACATGCAGCACAAGTATGTGACATTACTTGCGCTGCGTTTGCTACATAACGTTTGCTCATTCGGTGAAATTTTTTTGCTCATACACAAAAAAAAAATCTGCACAACTGTACTTTTGAAAAACTTGCATATATACCATTTAGTATGTGCAAGGCGAGCAGTAAGGGACAGGGAAGTGGGCGTGCTGCTAATGGTGCATGGTGGGCGCGGTGAAACAGTGTCTGCTGGCCGCAAGAAACAAAGCCATCCAAAACTCCTAGTCTCAGTTTGGAGGGCGGCGCAAGACAGGTTCTTGTTAGGTCAACATGTCAGGAGGAGGACCAGAGTGAGGTTAATTTTTTAGGCTAAAAAATTAGGGGTGAGGGCCTGCTGGTGAACCTCTTAAATATTTAAAGGTCAGGGCAGCCTAATAAGCAGTTTGATATGATGGAGGAAGAGGACGAGAAGAGGAAGGGGTGAAGGGAAATACAGTTCCTTTATGTTCAGCCGCTTTCCTCTGGTGGGGTAGCGAAGTCAGGTGCAATCCAGGCCTTGTTCATTTTGATCAACAGGCGGATGCGCTTAGCAGTTATTATGCCCCCAGCGGCACTAAATAACCGCTCCGACAAAACCCTGGAGGCAGGGCAGGCCAGCACCTCCAAGGCGTAGAGCGCCAGTTCGTGCCACATGTTCAGCTTAGACACCCAATAATTATAAGGCACAGAGGGATCGCTGAGGACGTTGACATTGTCAGCTAGGTACTCCTTTACCATTTTCCAAAACTTTTCCCTCCTAGTTGTGACACTAGGCCGCTTATCAGACCCTTTTCCACATGCAGCGCTGTCCATCTTTATTGTGAGCAGGTAGAGTTCCAGTGTGTGCTCAGGTCGCACAGCAGTCAGTGAGCTGGCAAGTGTAAGCGCTGCTGCAGCGTTGCCAGACCGGTGGAAGCTGGAAGTGACTTTTGGAAATGTGCACCTTCACCAGCAGCTCAGGCAAAAAAAGTGTAGTTTTTGAGAAACCGCTGAACCACTAAGTTGAAGCAGTTGTTTGGCCTAAGGGAGACTCCTGTTCGTCCTTCCTGCTGGAGGAACAGGTAGACTCATTCCTGTCATTAGTTCCAGGGTCCTATAGGGTCAGTTTGGTTTAGGTTCCTGTGTATCAACTCGCCTACCTTTGAGGCCTGTTCATACTGGTAGTCAATCAGGATTAGAGTCATGGTTTCCTTTAGGAGGTGTCCATCTACCTTCCTTAGTTTCCAGGCCTAATCTTCTTTCCCTCCTACGCTCTGTGTGGTTTTCCCCCCACACCTGAGTGTGACAGTATGTGTGTGAGCTTGCCAAGCTCCAAAGCCGCCACCAAGTTGCGGCCGTTATCAGACACAACCACGCCTGGTTGTATGTTGAGTGGTGAGAGCCACAGCTCAGCCCGGTCCCTTATACCCTGCCACAGCACTGTGGCGGTGTGTTGTTTGTCACCTAGGCAAATAAGTTTCAGCACAGCCTGTTGCCGCTTCCCCACCGCTGTGCTAAACTGCTTCAAGCTACTGACTGATGGCTGACTGGTGCTGCAAGATGAGAATTCTTAGATGGAAGTGGTGGAGGAGAAGGAGGGGTTGCAGCCGCTAATGTAGGTGGTGGCAGAAATCCTGATGGAAGTAGGGCCCGCAATCCTTTGTGTCGGTAGTACCTGTGCCACCCCAGGGTACGACTCGCTTCCAGCCTCCACAGCGTTCATCCAGTTTGCCGTCAGGGAAATGTAGCGTCCCTGGCCAGAAGCACTTGTATATGTGTCAGTCGTTAAGTGGACCTTTCCAGTAACTGCAGTGGTCAGGGCACTGGTTATGCTTCGGGACACATGCTAGTGTAAGGCGGTGAGGGCACACCGGCAAAAATAGTGGCGGCTAGGTACTGAGTAATGAGGGACAGCCGCCGCCATCAGACTGCGAAAAGCCTCAGTGTTCACAAGCAACATTTTCAGCGCCAGCAATTTGTAAAGGTGTGCATTTAGTGCTATGGCCTGTGGGTGGGTGGTTTGTTATTTGCGCTGTCGTTCAAAGGCCTGGGGTATGGGCATCTGTACGCTGCGCTGGGAGACAGAAGTGGATGTGCTCGCTGATGGTGCTTGCGAGGGTCCAGGTGCAGGGTGGGAGGCATCTGGGCCTGCGTCTTGGCTAGCACGTAACACAGGGAAGAGGAGGCAGTGGTGTGACCCGCAGACACCGATTGTGGATCCAGGCATTTGGCCCACCTATTAGGGTGCTTTGCTGCCATGAAGATCATGCTGGTGGTGGTCAGGTTCCTAGTGTTCATGCCCCTGCTCATTTTGGAACGGCACAGGTTGCAAATGGCAATTCTTTCATCGTCCACACTTGTTGGTGTGGCCTGCCTTTTCCCTTTTGCCACCCCACCGCCTCTTACAGCCTGTTGCGGTGCTGCGCATCCCTCCCCCTATGTACTGCTGTCCTCGCTCAGCTTGCCTCCTTCCCATGTTGGGCCAGTGATTTCATCGTTTACTACTTCCTCTTCCTCTTCGGGAAGGAATTTTTTCCCTTAAAGTGAGGACTATTGGCTTCTTCCTCACAGGGGTTTTTGGCCTTCCTCTGGATCAACTTGCAGGATAACAGGCCAAACTGGAAGGACAGATGTCTTTTTTAGGCTTTATAAACTATGTTACTATGTTACTATGTTACTTTTTCACTCTGGTCCTCATCCTGACAAGTTGACGTTCAGTGCTGCTGACACTCAAAAACATTTGGGGCGAGGGTCTGCTGCTGATCTGACCATCTAAAACATTAGGGGCGAGTGCCTGCTACTGAGCTGACTGTGTAAAACATTCGGGGCGAGTGCCTGCTGCTGATCTGACAGTGTAAAATATTAGGGGTGAGGACCTGCAACTACTTGCGCTTTATATACAAGTAAATATATGTTTCCTAACAATATTTCCTCTAAAATCAATGTTATATTTGGTTTGGGGGGGTATTATTGTTATTCCGTAAAAGAGGCGTAATAGTCGGACATCATCGTGAATATTAGCGACTTTGGAGTCCAAGATGCATCCAGACATCCTCCCCATGCTGTTCCCTAACCATTTCTGTGGTGTTTCCACCATTTTCTGACATTTCCCTATGTACCAGACACCCTCCCCTCTGCAGAGCAGGGGGTGCCTGGTCTTCTCCCTTTGACTTCCATTATACTTGAGTGCTCGGCTGAGCACTCGAGCACCACCTAGTGTTCGGCCAGAGCACCCGAGCATCGCGGTGCTCGATAATCACTAATATTGATCCATTCATTATGGGAAGGTGGTTTAGATTGAAGGCAGTGAAGAGGAGTTAGTAATTTAGCAGATAAGTTAATAAATTGGGTTTAGATGGAGCATAGGTGGGAGAAGGAAGTGAAAGGATCACGATGGCCGCCATTACAAGAGATCTGAGTAACCCTATGTTCAATGGTTTGTTCAACCTGTTGCCAGTAGTGATGAGCGAGCATGCTCAGCTGAATACGGTATTCGGTCGAGCATGGCGGTGCTCGGCACCACATGGTGTTCGGCTGAACACCGCGTGTGCTCGAGCGCCATGCTCGAGTCCCCTCCCTGCAGCCGATCAGCGTGCGGGGAGATTCTGGCATTCACTGTAATGCCGTAGCCATGTTGGCTGCTGGCATTACAGTGATTGGCTGGCCAGGAACGCGTCATCAGGTGCTATATAGCACCCAGTGACATGTGACCCGGCTCAGTCTGAGTCAGGGAGAGCTGCTGCAAGGAGGACAGATAGTGTAGGGATAGAAATTGTCTAGGCAGGGCTAGTTTTTCTATTTAAAAGACCCAAAAGTCCCTTTAAGAACTATTTTTATATCTGGCTGCAATATTTTATTTTATTTTATTTTTTTTTGGGGGGGGGGGGGGGCAAAAATTGTGCAAGTTTGCCTGACCTAAACACCACCTGCGCAGCATGTGCTGTATAACGTTTGTGTATTCCAAATACCTGACATCCGGTGTATTGTTTTCTGCTGCTAATCAAGGTGACATAACCTGCGCTGCGTATGCTGTATAACGTTTGCGCAAGGAGGGATAGATAGTGTAGGGATAGGATTTGGCTAGGCAGGGCTAGTTGTTTTGTTTAAAAGACCCAAAAGTCCTTTTAAGGACTATTGTTATATCTGGCTGCAGTATATTTTTTTCTTTTGGGGCAAAAATTGCGCAAGTTTGCCTGACCTTAACACCACCTGCGCAGCATGTGCATTATAACGTTTCTGTATCCTAAATACCTGACATCTGGTGTAATTTTTTCTGCAGCTAATCAAGGCGACATTATCTGTGCTGTGTGTGCAGTATAATGTTTCTGTATCCTAAATACCTGACATCCGGTGTCATTTTTTTCTGCCGCTAATCAAGGCGACATTACCTGTGCTGTGTGTGCAGTATAACGTTTTTGTATCTAAATACCTGACATCCGGTGTCATTTTTTCTGCCGCTAATCAAGGCGACATTACCTGTGCTGTGTGTGCAGTATAACGTTTTTGTATCTAAATACCTGACATCCGGTGTCATTTTTTCTGCCGCTAATCAAGGCGACATTACCTGTGCTGTGTGTGCAGTATAACGTTTTTGTATCAAAATACCTGACATCCGGTGTCATTTTTTCTGCCGCTAATCAAGGCGACATTACCTGCGCTGCATCTGCTGTATAACGTTTGTGCATCCTAAATACCTGTGACGTTCAGTGTAATTTCCTAACAATTTTTCCTTTAAAATCGATTTTATCTTCGGTTTTGGGCATATTTTTGTCATTCCGTAAAAGTGGCATAATACTCAGACAACATCGTTCCCGGTAACGACTTTGGAGTCCAAGATGCATCCAGACATCCTCCCCATGCTGTTCCCAAACCATTTCAGTGGTGTTTACATCATTTTCTCACCTTTCCCTATAAACCAGACACCACCACCCCCTTCAGAGCAGGGGGTGCCTGGTTTACTGCTCTGGTTCTCCGATTGACTTCCATTGTGCTTGGGTGCTCGGTAGAGCACTCGAGCTGCACCTAGTGTTCTACCCTAGCTGAGTGATCAACACTAGCTGCCAGTATTTCTTGATAAGGGAGCAGTCCCACCAGATATGTTTTGTGGAGCCTGCCCAGTCTCTACATCTCCAGCATTTATTGTTGTCAGATAAATTGAGGTGGTGCAATAATTCTGGTGTCCTGTATCAGTGTGTGGTTAATTTTACCCCTTAGTGACCACCTATATGTCTTCTGACAGCGGTTACTACGGGGCCTTAGGGTGGGCCGCCACCTTTTCACCTCGGTCCGTTCTAAGTGCTGCACCGTACAGCGGAAAGCAGGGGCTCTGGCTTGCGCTCCTGATCTAATGGCCTAGTCCTGCAGGAGCACCAATCTGGGCTGTTTAACTGTTTATATGCTGCAGGCAATGGCGCATGCATCATGTAAGTGGTGACAGTTATAGAGATAGTGCATTGTATTTTAGAAGCAATCAAAAGATTGCCCGTTATATTACCCTATTAAATGGTTTAAAAAAGGGAAAAAAATGTAAAAAGTTCCAATAAAAAATGAGGGTTTTTTTGTATTGAAAATACGCTTTTCAATGAAAAAATTGCAATAATAAAATCTCCCTCACATGTTTGGTATCACCTCATCCATAATAACCCGCACTTCACAATGTAAATTATGTTCTACTGTGAACACCGTAAAAAAAAACTACAAAAAATGCCAGAATTGCTAATTTATATGGATACACCTAAATAAAATGGGAATGGTTGGTGATATTAACTTCCGGTTTGTGGCACATTAGTATATGGGAGGGGGGAAACTTTTCATGATGGGTGGTGACCATGGCGGCAATTTTGAAGTCGGCCATTTTGGATCCAACTTTAGTTTTTTAAATGGGAAGAGGGTCATTTGACACATGAAACTTATTGAGAATTTCACAAGAAAAACAATGGTGTGCTTGGTTTTAACGTAAATTTATTCTTTCATTAGTTATTTACAAGTTTCTGACCACTTATAAAATGTGTTCAAAGTGCTGCCCATTGTGTTGGATTGTCAATGCAACCCTCTTCTCCCACTCTTCACACACTGATAGCAACACCACAGAAGAAATGCTAACACAGGCTTCCAGTATCCATAGTTTCAGCTGCTGCACATCTCGTACCTTAACAGCATAGACAACTGCCTTCAGATGACCCCAAAGATAAAAGTCTAAGGGAGTCAGATCAGGAGACTTTGGAGACCATTCAACTGGCCCACGATGGCCATCCACTTTCCAGGAAACTGTTCATCTAGAAATGCTCGGACCTGACACCCATAATGTCGTGGTGCACCATCTTGCTGGAAAAACTCAGGGAACGTGCCAGCTTCAGTGCATAAAGAGGGAAACACATCATCATGTAGCAAGGTCTCCCCCCTTAGACTTTTATCTTTGGGGTCATCTGAAGGCAATTGTCTATGCTGTGAAGATACGAGATGTGCAGCACCTGAAACTATGGATACTGGAAGCTTGTACTAGCATTTCTTCTGCGGTGTTGCTATCAGTGTGTGAAGAGTGGGAGAAGAGGGTTGCATTGACAACCCAACACAATGGGCAGCACTTTAAACACATTTCATAAGTGGTCAGAAACTTGTAGATAACTCATGAAAGAATAAAGTTACGTTAAAACCAAGCACACCATTGTTTTTCTTGTGAGATTCTCAATAAGTTTGATGTGACCCTCTTCCCATTGAAAAAACTAAAGTTGAATCCAAAATATCTGACTTCAAAATGGTCACCATGGTCACCACCCATCTTGAAAAGTTTCCCCCCTCCCATATACTAATGTGCCACAAACAGGAAGTTAATATCACCAACTATTCCCATTTTATTTATGTGTATCCATATAAATGGCCCACCCTGTATAAAGCTCAGTGTATGTATGTGTGTATGTGTGTATCTATGTCCGCTAAAGGAATCCGCACCGTCGCAGCTACAATCACAAAATTTGGCACATAGGTACATCAGGTGTCGGGGAAGGTTTTAGAATGGGTCTCCGCTCTCCTGTACATACCATTCCTGAGATATTCCCAGCGTGACTTAGTGGGACCTGGTGGTGGGGCTTTTAAGTCCTTCTTTTGAGGGTGGCTTGAATTGCAGGTCGATGCAATAGTAATTTAGGAGGAAACACAGTGGTTAGCAGTGGAAGAAAACATCTTTTATTACTATACTGGTAATACGGTAAATATGTGAAATTTACATTATATGAGCTAACGATTGATGATGAGTTAGTCTAAAACATCTAATATATAAAGCTGAGTGTATGTATGTGTGTATGTATGTCCGCTAAAGGAATCCGCACTGTTGCAGCTACAATCACAAAATTTGGCACACAGGTGTCCGGGAAGGTTTTAGAACGGGTCTCAGCTCTCCAGTACGTACCGTTCCTGAGATATTCCTAAAAAATGCATTAGCCAATAGAAGCCTGGTCACATGACCCTTATCAGCCAATAGAAGCTCACAGGCAGTTAGTCTCCACACACCAGGTTTCCATAACAACGCAGCCCTTTTCCTTCACTGCTGTAGGTCTGCATCAAAGGGGCAGTGCGCTGTGGATGACACTGTTAAAGGTGTATTCCGGTTGCCATAAATATAACTTATGTTTTTGACTAACTCATCATTAATCATTAGCTCATATAATGTAAATTTCACATATTTACTGTTCAGTAGTAATAAAAGATGTTTTCTTCCACTGCTACCCACTGTGTTTCCTCCTAAATTACTATTGCATCGACCTGTAATTCAGGCCACCCACAAAAGAAGGACTTAAAAGCCCCACCCCCAGGTCCCACTAAGTCATGCCTCCGACTCAGTCAGGCCACGCCCCTTCCACTCCGCATCTGACCGGGATTGAAAAAAATGAAGGTAAAAATCAACTTCTGTCAGCTGCGGGGAGGAAGGGTGACTTTCTCCCTGCAGCTCATGCTCAGACTGCACAGTGCTGCTGTATGAGAGTGAGCTGTTCAAAAGGACATCCCTGTTTCCATCCAGGCCCTGCACATGACAGGGACATGAGAGGACAGGGAGTCTGAAAGCCAGTCTGTCCAGCCTCCCCCTAACGTGAAGCCGTGCCACCGGTCCCCATGAAACCACACCCCTAAACACGAGGCCATGACCCCTGGTTCCGTGAAGACACAGAGGAGAAGCTGTCTGAGTGTGAGCTACTGAAAGGGTGAACATCCGTGTGTCTGTCCAGGCACTGCACCGGACGGTGGACAGGGAGTCTGAAAGCCAGACTGTCCAGCCTAAAACCGGACCTATGGCCACCCTAGCCGGGCAGGCTGATGTTAGGCTGGCCAGATGTCCAGCTTTAGGCTGGACAGTCCAGTTTTCTTGCTCCCTGTTCTCTGTCCGGTGCAGTGCCTGGACGGACGCAGGGATGTCCACTCTTTCAGTAGCTCACGCTGAGACAGCTTTTCCTCCATGTCTTCATGGAGCCAGGGAGCGTGGCCTCATGTTTAGTGGTGTGGCTTCATGGGGACCGGGGGCGCTGCTTCATGTTTGGGGGAATGGCCGGCGAGGTCCGGCTTTCTGGGGTGAAGACAGTGTCCACCCTAGCTGCTTTGAAGTCACAGTTAAAGGGGAGGGCGCTGTGGATGTTTCTGTTAAGGGGCGGGCTGCTGTGGAGGTCACTGTTAAAGGGGCGGGCACTGTAGAGGTCACTCTTGATATCTATTAACGACACACACACAAACATTAAATGAAATAGATTAAATTCCCCCCGGGCAAAAGCCAGGTCCTTCAGCTAGTATATATATATATTTATATATATATAGTATCGCTGTAATCATACTGACCCAAAGAATAAAGATATTACAGTTATTATACCACAAAAGCATATACAGTAAAAACTCCCATCTGCCTGCTAGAAAGAGTTAAAACTTAATCAGAAAATTATGAGTACCCCAAAATGGCACAATTAAAAACTACAACTTGTCCTGCAAAAAAACAAGCCCTCATTGAACTATAGAGAGAGAAAAATAAAAAAGTCATGGCTCTTGGAAGGCAACGATGAAAAAAGGAAGAAAAATGCTTTGTCAGTAAGACCCAAAACAGGCTGGTTAATAAGGGGTTAAAACTGTTTTCCTGTAGGTGGATACATTTTGAAAAAACATGCGAAAAGGACAAAACAAAAGAGGTATCTTTGTCAGATCGGGGTTTTACCATCTCAGACATTGGGGGCATATTGCCAGGGTATGCCGCTAATGTCTGATAGAGGTGCTCCCATAGGAATGAATGGAGGATCACCACGCATGTATGGTATGCCCTCTGGGACTTTGCTGGCCCTGTATAAGTATAGTATAGGTGGGATCCACTCCTATCAGACATTGGGGGCATATCATAGCAATGTCGGATGGTTTACTGACATTATAATATTAGTTAATAATATTCGGGATAGGGATAATATTACTTGATATAGACGTGATAAAAGTTTTGGCACACTGACTAGATGCAAATTTTATGGTTGCCTTTGGCCTGTCGGGTAATACAGAAATATCTTCCCTTCTTAAAAAAAAAAATAAAAAAAATATGTCAGCACATTTTTAAAGGACATCCTTCGCCAGTTTTATAGCAGTGAAACACTCTGACCTTATACATGTGCATTAGTCAGCAGAAGTTTTATTATATGCAAATGAGCCTCTAAGAGTAATGGGGGTGTTGCCGTTACACCTAGAGGCTTTGCTCTTTCTGCAACTGCCGTGCCATCTGCACTTTGATAGGGCCAGGCAGTAAAAGGTTTTTCACTGCCTGGTCCTGTCAGTCAAAGTGCAGAGCGCTTGACAGTTGCAGAGAGAGCAGAACCTCTTGGTGTAAGGTCAACACCCCTACTGCTCCTACATGCTCATTTGCATAAATTAAAACTTTATTTTCATTAAAACTTGATTTTTCATGTCTCAGGTCAGCCCATTATACTGGGACCATGACTGTTTTAGACATGTCACTTTGACATTCCTAATAATGCATTGGCTTTAAAGTTGCATAAAGTCCTAGTAGACCACAGAATGTCATCCACAACTTGTCAGGGCAATTGGTGCACTTTCCATTAGGATCTGCCAAATCTAATGAAAATCGAATTTCAGAAAATCCACTCATCGCTACCTGCTAAGCATAATTTCAATTGCATATCTATATGTGTTTCACTTCAACTGCCATGTTTCTGGGCATGTAATGTGTTTTTAGATACCATGAAGCAGGGAGCAATTCCACAGCCTTGAAATAAAACTGGGAGTGAAGAAATTAGTTGAAAATTAGAGCGTTGATAAGAAGGCAGGGGATATAGTTAATTGGGTTCGTGTCTTGTTGATGTTTATTAAATGTCATTCCTACTTCCCTTAAGGAAATCAAGAAAAACATCGCTAATTGCTAATATTTCATTAGTTTTTAACGAATGGTTCACACATAGACTTTTAGCGGAATAATTAAAAAGAGCTGCTGTGTTCTGTGGCCTTTAAATAATGATAACGTTGTATTCTTCTTTGCCTTTATAATTATAAAATGAAGAACATATATTACGTATATACTTCTCATGTCGTAAGCAGAATGCCGAACATTAGATGAAATTAACCTTATAAATATGTTCTTAAGTCTTGAAAGTAACACTGAGATGCTACCAAAAGTTCCACTTTTCATTCATTCGGAGCTCTTTTACTGTGAGTGATATGAATACAAGTGATATCATGAAATTTCTATTACACTGTAAATGTTAGATGTTTTGTACTAAGAACTAGACTACTGTTAATGTAATGCGTTTTGCAAGGTTTCATTAGTAATTCTTCTTCTTTCCAGGTTCATACTGAATTGGCCTCTGGGGGCTTAGACACTGATTCTCTGTTCTAGGACACACAAGCCCTCCGATCAGTTGATTCAAGGGACCATGGTGTTCAGGCACATATCAACACTGGGTGGACATTAGATGTCAGAACTGGACTTCGCATATAGCATTTGACCTTCATGGGTACTATGGTGTCTCCCAGGACTTCGATTCCCCTCGGACTTACAGTAGCACTAAACTGTGTAACAGATGGGAAGTAGTGAGTATAATAATGTGAAGCATGTGTTCCAACACTATCAGGTAACAAGAAAGCAAGGAAATATGAACTCACCAATGGATGACTGGAAAAGGATGGTGATGACTACAAGAAACCAAAACTAAACAGAGCTGAACTTTAACCAAGGGAAGACAGATTCAAACAGCAAGGGAAGAGAAAAACTACAAGACACAGTAGCCAGGACTGGACACCACAAGAGGCAAATTAGGCAATGAACAGGATACTAGAATACACAAGGATTTGCTGGATACAAAAGCACAAAGGATAAGCTATCACCAGCAAGTTCCAGAAGAGACTAGACATATTTAAAGAAAAGCTATCCAATGAGAAACACCTTCTGAAATGAGCCTGGCCTTCATCAGTGATCAATTGACCCACAGTAATGGATCAGGTGTGAGACAGCTGCATAGCAACTACCCCAGACAAGCTATTAGACAAGGGAAATGATACCACAGGAGTAAACCTGCTGGTAATAACAAAATGAGAGCACTGTGGCCATTTCATTGTTTACCAGGCACAGCCCGGTACAGTACATTTTATAGTAGCTATGCCTGTTGCAGCTCAGTACTATTTGGTAGAAGGAATTGCAATAAAATGCCATATTTTTGGACTATGGGGCAGACTTTTTAATTAGAAAAAATCTTGCTAAATGTGTCCGGGCTGCAGGGGCACGTGTGTGTGGCCTGATGGATGCATTATTTGTACTCACAGTTCTGAAGCTCCATGGGCCAGCGTGCAGTAACAGGAAGGGCACCCCAGTACTTCCCTTTGGGAAACACTCCTGATGGTGTTGATGGTTTTGCGATATGAGGCAGGGTCCTGGTTGTTTTGACGCCAGCATCTTGTGGTGCAAATGTAGTGCAGGAAGCAATGAGGAGACGGTTGTGCAGCAGAACAGTTTCTTTACTGAAGAAACCAAATGCAAACAGTACAGGAAAGGTCTTACTTGCAATGGGCAGCTGATGTTACACAGAAATGCAGTCTCCTCAGATGTTACAGTTCAGCTACACTGGCCTGTAAGCTACATTATTGTGCTTCCTTCTCCTGGCTGTAGGTTAGGCTAGACTCTCTCACTGGAATAGACTGGTTTAAACCGACTCTAGAATGTTCTGCCCCCTCGTATATAAAGGGTGACACCAGCCACATCCAGTAGTGGCTAAAATATGGCCTGTGATTACCATGTGCATACAGAAAATATACAGTAAATGTATGATATGACAAATATATTTTAGCAGTATACAGCAATTCTTGGAGCAGGATGCTGCACCTGCATGTTATAGTCTGCAGTCAGGGTGGTCTAGTATCTATCCTCAACTCTGCTGCCCAACTAATCCATCTCTCACCCGGTTACCCCTCTGTCAATCCCTTAACTGACTCCCCATTGCCCAGCGAATTCAGTTTAACATGCTACAAATACATATAAGGCCAGGGGCGGACTGGGAACTTAAAGTGGCCCTGGAAAAAATACTAAACGTGGCCCCGTTTTGAAGTCCGGTCCAAATTGATGGAAGGCAGGGCCAGCAATACCATATTGTGGAATATTATACCACCCCAACAGAGCCAAATACCACAGTCCATCACAAAAAACATCCCCAAAAACTTCCACTGGCCGGGAGGCCCCCTGGGCATCGGCCCACCGGGAAATTTCCCTGTAAGGTCTATGGCCAATCCGCCCCCGTATAAGGCCGTCAACAACCTGAGCTACTTTCCCGACACATCCCCACACATAATCTCTCATCCTCACAAGACCTCAATCTCTTCTCTCCTCTTATCTGCTCTTCCCTCAACCGCCTCCAAGATTTCTCCCGTGCATCCCCCCTACTCTGGAACTCTCTACCCCAACAGACTCTACCTACAGTGGAAAACTTGAAAAGAAACCTGAAAACCCACCTCTTCAGAAAAGCCTAAAACCAGTGACCCTGCTGTTGCTATACCGCCATGACCAACTTTACCCTCTCCTACTATGTCCTTCTCCCATACCACGTAAACTGTAAGCCCTTGCGGGCAGGGCCCTCTCTCCTTCTGTACCAGTTTGTAACTCGTCTTGTTCATGCCTATTGCAATTGTCTGTATTATGTATGTATACCCCTTATCATATGTACAGCACCATGGAATGAACGGCGCTTTAATAAAAATAAATAATAATAATATAGAATGTCCACTCTTGTAGGCGGCAGTATTTGTCTGCATAAGATGTTCATTCATGTTGTCCACATGAACAGTGCCTTAAAAATGATGTACTATAGTACCTACATATAACCAATTAGTTCAGCAGTATGAAATGTACATGGTAAAACCAAAATTCAGGTGCTTTTACCACTCTTTTTTGTGCATAGGTTACATTGCTCTTTACTTTACTTCATTATAATCTATATATACAACAGGACATAAATGGATTAATTCAAACTGTTCTGTAAAAATAGCCCATGGCATCTATACATAGTTCATGAATATGTATATGGGATACAGGGGTGTAGTTAAAGGCTCATGGGCCCTGGTGCAAGAGTTCAGATTGGGTCCCCCTTCCCTCAGTACTTTGGGGTCAGGGGCAGGGAAGCACATAGCCTTCCTACTGCCTGAGGCAAACTTTGAAATGGTACCCCTCTATGCCAAATTCTTGACCTAATCCCTTCCCTCCAGCCAGATGTGTAACTTGACCAGCATGCACTTTCTATAGTACAGGTGTTTTGTTATGTGGCACAAGGGTCTCTGGGCCCTCTCATGCTCCTGGGCCCGGAAGCGACTGCTATCTTTGCACCCCCTATAGCTATGCCCCTGTAATACAATATAAAGAGAACCTGACAACTCTAATACGCTGCCCTTGCTGTTTTCAGCTGTCTGTTACTTCTGGGTTAGAATTCAGTACTTTTAGAGTACTGACAAGGCACAACGCGCTCTAAAGCTATGAAGGAGATAAGTCCAATGAGACTCGTGGCCCCGCTGTCCTCCTGCCCATGACTGATAGCTACTGAAGAGGAAGAGAGGGATCGGCAAATGCTAAGGAGCTGGATGAGGAAACTCTTTATTGGTGGCAGAAACAAGGCTGATCCCTTCATTCCGATCCCAAAACACGTTGTTTCTGTCACCATCTGTTTCCTCAGCCAGCTCCTTAGTATCTCCTGTCCAACAATCCCTTTCTTCCTCTTCAGCAGCTACCCGTACAGTCCAGATTTCCCACACACCGGAGGGACAGCAAGCTGCAGTGGTGACAGCCTTTATATGCAGCATTAGCTGTTGTGTGCTCAACATTACAGAATCAGTTGCCCTCTGCCTGACAACCTCCCTACCAATCTGCGTCTCTACCCAGTGTGCTCTCCTCTCTCTCTCACATACTCCTGCCCATGTCTCGCAGGTTTATTTTACAGTATGTCACACACAGGAAAGAAGCTTTCTAGTTATGGGCATAAGGAGGGGAACAACAGGGCCACAAGGGCCCATCTGTTCTTTAAAAGTATTGAATATTACCTCAGAAGTGACAGCTCGCTGAAATCAGTGCCCTCAGCAAAGGCTATATAGCAGAGGTGACAGGCTTCCATTTACTGAATTGTCAGTATAACTGTTCCTGAAAAATCTTTACTGAATGATATGAACAGCATCTATTGAGATATACTGTTATAATAAAATTTGAGATGTCACATACATGAGCAGCTCTGAGATGTACTCTGTGATTCACTAATTCCCATGATTAACAATTTAGTGGCGTTTGACAATTCTTACAGTTCACATAGCACTAAAAAATACCCAACCATCTGTTTTTCTATTGTTTTAGATCACATCAACACATCATAATTCTTAATAAAAGCACAAGGGGTTTAACATTGTAAATTTTGTGTTAAAGTTGTGAAAATGTATCATCAGAAATTTACATGCTATTTAAATAACGTTTTTATTAGAGATGTGCTTTTATGTGATTATCTGTAGAGAAGGAAATCCTAACATACTACAGTTTTCTCACTTGCCACTAAAGAAGACATAATAGATTGATATTTCCTAAAATTACATACATTATACGAAGAAAAGTATTTGGAGACGACAAACCTCTTAATCCTTGAATTCAGGAGTCCCATTCAGTCCCATTATATAAAATTCAGGCCTTGGCCATGCAGTCTGCCTTTACGAACAATTTATTTTATGCACTTATATAGCACTACTGTATTCCGCAGCGCTTTAAAGACATTAGCATCATACTGTCCCCAATGGCGCTCACAATCTAACTTTCCTGTCAGTATGCCTTTGGAGCGTGGGAGGAAACCAGAGTACCTGGAGGAAACCCACGTAAACACGAGGAGAACATACAAACTCTACGCAGATGTTGTGCTTGTTCAGAATCAAACCTAGGACCCCAATGCTGTAAAGCACCAATGCTAATCATTGAGCCACCATGCTTCCTGAAAAATTGGGAACTTACTGGAGGTGCTCCATGGTATGAAGACTTATTGGCGATACTCCATGGGAAACAAATATGCAACGAGGTATCTCCCATGAAAGAGAATAATTGCACCAGCACCACCTTCTGAAAGTGGCTCCCTATGAGTCAAGATCCGACTTTCCAGCAAGCCTTGGGATTTGACAAGCGGATATAGCCAAGCCAGATATCCATCCGTAGACAGCTCTTTCTGGATGCTTGCCCCTCATCAGTAAAGAGTAGGATTTTGGCTTGCTCAGTGTGATGCCTTGGAAGCAGCTTAGGCAGAGTGCTGAATCTACGTACTTAAAGAGATCAGCGCTGTATAGAGACCTACTGGAAGTACTCTATGGTTTGGACACCCATTGGCAATGCTCCATGGGAAACGAATACGCAAAGAGTTCTCTCCCACAAAAGAGAAACAATGAGCCAGAGCCACCTATTGGAAGTGGCTCACCCTTCCAAGGCATTGTAATGAGCCAGCCAGAATCCCACTCAGCACTCTGAAACAGCTGTCTAAGGATGGATACCTGACCTGGCTATATTCCTTTGTCAAATCCCAAGGCTTACACAATCACTGAAAAACAGTGGTCTAAAATGGCAGAGAAGTGCTCAAAACCCCATATGCTGTTGCGCATATCAAACCGGGGGAGCAAATCCTGCACATGTGATCTAACAGCAATCCCCAGCAAAAATGCATACAATGGAGGATTCCTGCAGCGGACCACATGTACCACAAAAACATCCTACACAAGATAACCAATAGTGCGGATGTGACAAACTATATAATCAAACAAATCACGGAAAAAGGTGCACTACAACAGTAAATGTAATTGATAATATATGGCTAAACCCTCATGCTGATGTTGAAATGAGACTTTCGCCAATATATTATCAAATATATAAATGCAAAAAAACCTAGGTCAGAGCATGTAGGACCCCTGAATAATAGTGATGGGGAATTGATTACTGGGGATCAGGAAAAGGCGGAGCTACTGAATGAGTTCTTTAGTTCTGTATATACACATGAAGAGGTGGGAGCTGCTGTCGGTAGAGTAAGTGCTGGTGATACTTCATGTAATATACTCAACTGGTTCAATATAGATATGGTCAAAGCTAAGTTAAACAAAGTAAACGTGAATAAGGCTCCAGGACCGGATGGGTTACACCCAAGAGTTCTTAAGGAACTTAGTTCAGTAATTTCTTTGCCCTTGTATATAATATTCAAAGATTCTCTGGTGACTGGCATAGTGCCGAGGGACTGGCATAAAGCAAATGTGGTGCCCATCTTCAAGAAGGGCTCTAGGTCATCCCCGGGGAATTACAGACCTGTGAGCTTAACGTCCATTGTGGGGAAACTTTTGAGGGTCTAATAAGGGACTATATACAGGAATATGTTTTGGATAATAGTATTATAAGTGATAACCAGCATGGTTTTACTAAGGACAGAAGCTGTCAGACTAACCTGATTGGTTTTTATGAAGAAGTGAGTAGAAGTCTGGATAGAGGGGCGGCTGTGGATATTGTGTATTTGGACTTTGCAAAAACGTTTGACACGGTCCCCCATAGACGTCTGACGGGTAAATTAAGGTCGGTTGGATTAGAAAATCTACTCTGTAACTGGATTGAGAACTGGCTGAACGAGCGTACTCAGCGAGTGGTGGTGAATGATTCCTACTCTGAATGGTTCCCAGTTATAAGTGGTGTACCCCAAGGTTCAGTGCTGGGTCCACTTTTATTTAATTTATTTATTAATGATATAGAGGGAGGAATTAACAGCACTGTTTCAATTTTTGCAGATGACACTAAGCTTTGTAGTAGAGTCCAGTCTATGGAAGATGTGCAGAAGTTACAAGCTGACTTGGACACACTGAGTGTTTGGGCATCCTCTTGGCAGATGAGGTTCAATGTGGATAAATGTAAAGTTATGCATCTGGGTACTAACACTTGCATGCCTCCTATGTCCTAGGGGAGTAACACTGGGAGAGTCACTTGTAGAGAAGGATCTGGGTGTCCTTGTAGACCATAGACTGCAGAATAGCATGCA
>ONZH01020732.1:0-25859 GCA_900303285.1 Rhinella marina | reverse complement strand
AGCTGACTAGAAAGGCGCCGACCGTGTTGCAGCTGGTATTCTACTACTGCTCTCTGCTGCTCACAAAGCCTGCTCAACATGTGTAAGGTGGAATTCCATCGCGTGCTCAGGTCGCACAGCAGTCAATGAGCCGGCAACCGCAAAAGCTGCTGCAGGGTTGCCAAGCCGGCTGATGCTGTCGGTGACTTGCGGAAATGGGCACACTGGCAACGCACCTTCACCAGTAGCTGAGACAAATTGGGGTAGGTTTTCAGAAACCGCTGAATGACTAAGTTGAAGAAATAGGTCAGGCATGGTATGTGTGGGAGGTTGGCCAGCTCCAAAGCCTCTACCAAGTTGTGGCCGTTATCAGATACAACCATGCCTGGCTGTAGGTTGACTGGCGAGAGCCACAGCTCAGCCTGGTCCCTTATGCCATGCCACAGCTCTGCGGCGGTGTGCGTCACCCAGGCAAATAAGCTTCAGGATGGCCTGTTGCCGCTTACCGACTGCTGTGCTACACTGCTTCCAGCTACTGACAGAAGTCTGAGTGGTACTGCAAGATGGCAATTCTGCATGGGAAGAAGTGGAGGAGGAGGTGGAGGAATAGCAGGAGGGGTTGCAGCCGCTACTATAGGTGGCAGCGGAAATCCAGATAGAAGTAGGGCCCACAATCCTCGGCATGGGTAGCACCTGGGCCATCCCAGGGGACGACTCGCTCCCAGCCTGCATAACGTTCGCCCAGTGTGCCGTCAGGGAAATGTAGCGTCCCTGGCAAAAACGCTTGTCCATGTGTCAGTTGTTAAGTGGACCTTGCCAGTAACAACGTTGGTCAGGGCACGGGTTATGTTTCTGGACACATGCTGGCGTAAGGCAGGGACGGCACACCGGGAAAAATAGTGGCGGTTTGAGACTGCGTAACGAGGGACAGCTGCCGCCATCAGGCTGCGAAAGGCCTCGGTGTCCACCAGCCTAAACGGCAACATTTCCAGGGCCAGCAACTTGGAAAGTTGCGCGTTTAGAGTTATGGCCTGTGGGTGGGTGGCTGGGTATTTGAGCTTGCGTTCAAATGCCTGCGGTAAGGACATTTGAACGCTGTGCTGGGACATTGAAGTGGACGTGCTGACTGATGTTTCCTGCGAAGGTCCAGGTGCAGGGCGGGAGACATCTGGGCCTGCGTCTTGGACAGCACATAACAGAGGGGAAGAGGAGGCAGTGGTGTGACCTGCAGACACAGATCGTGGACCCAGGCGTTCAGCCCACCTTTTAGGGTGCTTTGCTGACATGTGGCGGATCATGCTGGTGGTGGTCAGGTTGCTGGTGTTTACGCCCCTGCTCATCTTGGTACGGCACAGGTTACAAATTACAATCCGTTTATCGTCAGCACTTTCCTCAAAAAAATGGCAGACTGCGGAACACCTAACCCTTGGCAAGGGAGCTGGCTGCAAGGGGCTGCTCCAGGGAACAGTTGCAGGCCTGGTTGGCGTGGCCTGCCTTCTCCCTTTTTCCACCCCACTGCCTCTTCCAGCCTGTTGCGCTGCTGTGGATCCCTCCCCCTCTGTACTGTGTCCTCACTCGACTCGTCACCTTCCCAGGTTGGGTCGGCTATTTCGTCGTCCACCACCTCCTCTTCCACATCCTCATTCTGCTCCTCCTCCTGACATGGTGAACTAACAAGAACCTGACTTAACTGCATCTCATCCTCATCCACAACCTCTTGAGACACTAATTGCCCTTGACTTATTGGCAACTGTGTCTCATCATCATCATCATCCACCTCGGGAGAAAATACTTGTTGTTCCCCACCGTCATCTTCTTCAGACTGTGTTTGCTCAATAGGTTGGGAATCAGGGCACAATATCTCCTCATGTCCCACTTCAAGCGGCCTTGGCGAGAGGCCCAAGCCAAGGGACGGTGATGAAAAAAGCTCCTCGGAATATCCCAATGTGGGATCTCTTCTTTGCCCAGACTCTGCATGGCGGGAGGAAGGAGGATCAGGGTGAGGATGTGGTTGCCCAGACTCTTGGCTACTGAGACTGGACTTTGTGGAAGAGAGGGTGGTGCTTAACCGACTGGAAGCACTATCACCTGCTATCCAACTGACTAACTGCTCGCACTGGTGTGGCTGAGAGAGTGGTGTCTTGCGCCGCCCTGCAAACTGTGACATGAAGCTAGTTGTTTTGGATGACTTTGTTTCTTGGGCTCTGCCAGCAGGCACAGTTTCACCACGCCCAGAGCCATGGCCTCTGCGTTCACCATCAGCAGCACGCCCACTTCCCCGTCACTTAGTGCTCGCCTTGCGCATATTGTATAGTATATATGCAACTTGGTCCCAACTACAGTACTGCAGGTTTTTATTAACTGTATGATCAGAAAAATTTAAACGAATGTCCAATATTCTGAATGCGCTAACGTTATAGAGCAGCAGCAAATGAGGAACTGCGGCCTAAATTAACGGTAATAAATGTGACAACGGATGTCAGCTACAGAGACTTTTGAACGGTTGTAATACTCTGTGCACCTAGCGTTACTGGCAGAGCACACCTGGAGTTTTTTTGCCACCCAAAAAAATGAAAAAAAGACGTATTTCACAATGGACTTTGGTCTTTTTGGAACAGCAACAATCTTTCTACCTACCCAAATACTATCCCTATTGTTTAATTCCCTCCGTGGGAAAATTGAACTGCAGCAGCAAATGAGGAATTGCGGCCTAAATTAACGGTATTAAATACGGATGTCAGCTACAGAGACTTTTGAATGGTTGTAATACGCTGTGCACCTAGCGTTACTGGCAGAGCACACCTGGAGTTTTTTTGCCACCCAAAAAAATGAAAAAAAGACGTATTTCACAATGGACTTTGGTCTTTTTGGAACAGCAACAATCTTTCTACCTACCCAAATACTATCCCTATTGTTTAATTCCCTCCGTGGGAAAATTGAACTGCAGCAGCAAATGAGGAACTGCGGCATATATTAACGGTATTATATGTGATAACGGATGTCAGCTACAGAGACTTTTGAACGGTTGTAATACGCTGAGCACCTAGCGTTACTGACAGGGCACACCTGGGTTTTTTTTGACACCCACAAAAATATTTAAAAAAACGTATTTCCCAATGGACGTTTGAACAATGATAGTAACCCTGCCTATAGAAATTCTATCAATACGCAAATGTTATACAGCAAGACGCAAAAGAATTACTGCGGGCTTAACAGCAGAAATTATAGCAAAGTATGTCAGGTAAATAGTATACAGAGAGTGTCCTACAGCATGCAGCAGCACATGTGTCATTAATGGCAGGCTAATTATCGCGCGGGGAGGTGACTCGGGCATGGCGCTCGAGCACACGCGGTATTCGCTCAACAAAAATTGTATGTAAACGTGTGTTTATTTTGCAAATTTGTGAGATATTGTATAATTATATGCACCCGTTTTATTGGGGTGATAAGTTTGTTTTAATGATTATAAATCAAATAAAAAATTATCAAAAAAAAAAAAGAATTACTTTCTCACAAATGTACTAAAAGCCACATAGGACACCAGCAAGGAAGCCATGTACAGTGTATAAAGTCTGGTCTAGGATCTGTATTAGTACAGGAGGTCTGGTCTGGGGTCTTCATTTAGGGAGTTTCTATTGGCTTTTGGAGGTCTACTTTAGGTTCTGTATTCTGTATAGATCTGCTTATCTATTAAACAAGGTGTGCACCGCAATAACAGTAGTATTACACAGCTTATTCACTCCAATTTGAGAATCAAGGCGGTATAGACCAGCGTATCTATTAAACAAAGGAGACTCCCCAATAATGGTTAAATTAACTACTTATCCATCCCAATTTGAGAATCAAGGTATAATAGATCCTCCTATCGATTAAACAAGGGGATACCCCAATAACAGTTAAATTACACTACTTATTCAATACACTACTTATCCAATTTGAGAATCAAGGCACAATAGAATTGCATATCTATTAAACAAGGCGTGCACCCCAATAACAGTTAAATGACAATACTTATTCACCCCAATTTGAGAATCAAGGTGTAATAGAACTGCATATCTAGTTAAAGGGAACCTGTCATCTCCGAAACACCCCCTGAACTAGAGTAAGTGTTGTATAGTGTAAGTGATGCTGAATCCGAATATGTAAGTTTTATCTTCATACTCACTTCCATTCAGACGCTGTGCTCCCACAAACTTGCAGTAGAATGCACTCACTGGACTCTTCTTTGAGTCCTCTCCAATGAGTGAGCACTGGAGTCCAGTGAGTGCATTTTACTGCTGGTTTGTCAGAGCACAGCGTCAGAATGCAAGTGAGTACGAAGATAAAAATTACATATTCGGATTCAGCATCACTTACACTATACAACACTTACTCTAGTTCAGGGGGTGTTTCGGAGATGACAGGCTCCCCTTAACAAGGGGGCACCTCAATAACAGTTAAGTTAGACAACTTTTTCACTCTAAAAGGAGGACATTGTTCAATTAGATAGTCCAGTGCAGGGATTGATGCAAACTGAGCAATCTCCTATTGATCTTTTCAACATCTGATTACACAACCTGCACTGTCCCTTTAGTCTCCCTACAGTGTATAAAAACTCTTCCTATGATCTCCCTACACTGTTTCTACTCTGTCCCTGCGGTCTCCCTATCCAATGTTCTACAAGGAAAGCTTTGTTATTCACTGTCCCTAGCACTTGTCACTTCTGTCCCTATGTTCAGGTCACAGTAAAATGGCTGAGACATCACAGGGGCTGGCTAGCTGCCAATTGGCTGGCTGCATTGCATTATGGGTTTCTTGTTCCTGGGCTTCTTAATTTCACTTTGTAACACGTCACCGCAATTTTAGGAAAAAAAATTATTTGTTACCACCAAGGGACAGCAAATTCCACTCCAGATGCTTTGATTTGCTGAACACTAGGTCTAACAGTAA
This sequence comes from Rhinella marina, assembly GCA_900303285.1. Lineage (NCBI taxonomy): Eukaryota > Metazoa > Chordata > Amphibia > Anura > Bufonidae > Rhinella > Rhinella marina. The sequence continues at coordinate 20,951 of ONZH01020732.1, read as the reverse complement.
AAAAAAAGAAAAAAAAGAAGGGAGGGCATTGTGACAATAAGTATACACTATATATCACAAACTGTATATTTTATTCTCCACACTTTGGACAATAGTTGCTCAACAAAACAAATTAGCTGGCAAAGTGTAGGTTGGTAATGATAATTAGAGATGAGCGAGCATGCTAGTCCAAGCTTGGTGCTCGTTTGAGCATTAGGGTACTCGTAAGTGCTTGATGCTCGGACGAGCATCTCGCCATGCTCGAGGAAATGGCATCTCCCGCCTCTTGCTTGTTTGGCACCTATAACTCAGCCAATCACTAGCCAGGAGACTCTGCGGTACACCCAGCATCACGTGGGGCCTTATATGTCGATAGCAGGGGTTGGCTGGCCAGATCAGGTGACCCTGGAATATACTAGTGACGTCCGGCGGTGCTCGGCTCAGAAGCTGCCTGGATGTCGTTAGGGACAGATCTGCTGCGTGTCAGGGAGAGTGTTAGGGCCTGGATTTAGTTCTCTGTTAGGCAGGAGTGATCTGAAAAGAACCCAACAGCCCTTCTAAGGGCTACAAGACACTTTTTTTGTCTCCTTCTGGCTGGGCTGGCTGGCACTAGTAGTGTAGCTATTGCCATATTTGCAGCAGTTTGCAGGGAGACTGCAAATAGGTTTTTTTGCTCTCAGTATATAGATCGATTTCAAACAGCTCAGTGGGACAATTTTGTGGGTTGCAGTGAAATAGCCACAGTCTGCAGAACCCTTTTTTCTCTCTAACTGATAGATACTGCAAGTCACATTACAAAATACGCTTTTTTGCTCTCAGTGATACAAATCCATTTTTAACAGCTCAGTGGAACAATTCTGTGGGTTGCAATCCAGCACCCCATTCTCCACAATCCTTTGTTTCTCTGTAATTGATCTGTACTGCACGTCACGTTAAAAAATACGTTATTTAGCTCTCAGTTTTACACATATCTTTGAAAAATCTCAGTGCGACATTTTTGTGGGTTGCACTAAAGCAGACCAAGTCTGCCTAATCCAATAGTTTCTCTGTAATTGTTATATACTGCACGTCACGTTAAAAATACGTTATTTTGCTCCCAGTTATACACATATCTTTGAAAAATTTCAGTGCAACATTTTTGTGGATTGCACTAAAGCAGACCAAGTCTGCCTAATCAAATAGTTTCTCTGTAATTGTTATATACTGCACGTCACGTTAAAAAATACGTTATTTTGTTCTCATATCTTTGAAAAATTTCAGTGCGACATATTTGTGGGTTGCACTAAAGCAGACCAAGTCTGCCTAATCCAATTGTTTCTCTTCAATTGTTATATACTGCACGTCACGTAAAAAAAATACGTTATTTTGCTCTCAGTTATACACATATCTTTGAAAAATTTCAGTGCGATATTTTTGTGGGTTGCACTAAAGCAGACCAAGTCTGCCTAATCCAATTGTTTCTCTGTAATTGTTATATACTGCACGTCACGTTAAAAAATACGTTATTTTGCTCTCAGTTATACACATATCTTTGAAAAATTTCAGTGCGACATTTTTGTGGGTTGCAGTGAAATAGCCACAGTCTGCAGAACCCTTTTTTCACTCTAACTGATAGATACAGCACTTCACGTTAAAAAAATATATACTTTTTTTGCTCTCTTTTATACAAATATATTTTAAAAAGTTCAGTGGAACAATTTTGTGGGTTTCAGTACAGCAGGCCCAGTCTGCACAATCCTTTTTTTTTCCCCTAATTGATATATAATACAGTTATATACACAAAATGTTGAACCCCAGGGCTAAGGGTCGAGGACATGGGCGTGGGCGTTCAAGTATTGCAGGGGGCAGAGGCCGTGGTCCTGGGCAGGGTGAGACAGTACCTCCTGATGAGGGAGCAGTGGAACGCCGCAGAGGTTCACTCCCTAGCTTCATGTCGCAACTTACAGGGACACGTGGTAAAGCACTATTGAAACCACAACAGTGCGAACAGGTGATGACGTGGATAGCGGATAATGCGTTGAGTAATTTATCCACCAGCCAGTCTTCCACGCAGTCCACCCACGCTAGCCAAGGTAGCACTCCTCTGGCTCCTCCAGCTCAACCTCCTTCCCCCTAGCCTGCCCCCCCCCTGGAAATTTTGGAATGCGATCCAGCATACTCAGAGGAACTCTTTTCAGGACCCTTCCCAGAGTCACAAACCACTGCTCAGGTTGCTGCTGAGCTCTTTCCCGATGCCCAAGAGTTCCAACTGTCACAGTCTGTGGGTGGTGAGAGTGTGGACTTAGTGGAAGAAGTGTGTCCAGAGGTGTCGGACGATGAGGAGACACGGTTGTCAGACAGCGAAGTTGTTGTCAGGGCAGGAAGTCCGAGGGGGGAGCAGACTGAGGAATCGGAGGATGATGAGGTGACTGACCCAAGCTGGGTTGATAAGCCGAGTGAAGACAGTGCTTCTGAAGCGGAGGCAAGTGCAGCACCAGAACAGGTTGGAAGAGGAAGTGGTGTGGCCAGAGGGAGAAGCAGGGCCAGAGCTGGTGCATCAGCAGCAACTGTTTCACGTAGTGAAGCTCCCGTGGCGAGGCCTAGATGTTCGCAAGTCTGGAGGTTCTTTAAAGAAACTGTAGTTGACCGACGGACTGTGGTGTGCAACCTGTGCCACACCAGGATCAGCAGGGGTGCCACCACTACCAGCCTAACCACCACCAGCATGCGCAGGCATATGAGTGCTAAACACCTGACTCAATGGAACCAAGGCCATTCACCTCCTGCAGGTCCCACCACTGCTCCTTTCCGTGTGTCACTCGCTGCCTCTGCGAGTCAACCCCTCGCCCAGGACCCCGGCACGAGTGCCTCCCGCCCGAAAACCACCCCTTCACCTCCACGATCCTCCACACTGTCCACCAATGTGTCCCTGCGCAGCGTCACAGCGTAATCTGTGCCCTAACCAACGCGGTTTCTGAGAAGGTCCACCTAACCACGGACACGTGGACAAGTGCTGCCGGGCAGGGACACTATATCTCACTGACGGCACATTGGGTTAACTTGGTGGAGGCTGGGACCGAGTCTGACCCTGGGGCCGCTCATGTACTGCCCACACCGAGGATTGCGGGGCCTACCTCAGTCACAGTTTCTCAGACGTACTATGCCTCTTCCTCCAACCCCTTCTCCTCCTCCTCCAAATTACCATCCGTGGGCACGGCGCCTTCAGTCGGTAGCTCTAGGCGCAGCAGCACTGCCGTGGGTAAGCGCCAGCAGGTGGCGCTCAAACTGCTCAGCTTAGGTGACAAAAGGCACACCGCCCAAGAGCTGTTACAGGGCATCACGGCGCAGACCGATCTGTGGCTGGCACCGCTGAACCTCAAGCCAGGCATGGTTGTGTGTGACAACGGGCATAACCTGGTGGCGGCTCTGCAGCTTTGGCAAACTCACACATGGGCCATGCCTGGCCCATGTGTTTAATCTCATAGTTCAGCTGTGTTTTTGGTGTTTTGCCTGCTACCTCACTCTAACTTGGTCACTCTGTTGTCACCGCCATATAGGGTCACCCTAAATTTTATTTGTGCTTCGCCTGCTACCTCACTCTAACTCGTTCACTCTGTTGTCACCGCCATACAGGGTCACGCTAAATTTTATATCTTCTTCGCCTGCTACCTCAGTCTAATTCGGTCACTCTGTTGTCAACCCCAATGCTGCGTCAGGGTAAATTTTTGGGTGCTTCACCTGCTACCTCAGTCTAACTCGGTTACTCTGGGTTCACCGCCATGCTGCGTCAGGGTAAATTTTTGGCTGCTTCACCTGCTACCTCATGTAACTTGGTCACTTGTTGGTGTCACCACCATGCTGTGTCAGGCTTATGCCTGCGTCGTGGGATAGGACAGTAGTGCCAGCATGGGCATGGGTGATGGATCTTCGTTGCACCTAGTTGGGTGCTTCCCTAACATGTGATGGGCATGTGCCTCGCCCTTCTTGGTCTGGGTGAGCACAATTGCCTTGAGGGTCACCACCAGGCTGTTGCAGTTGAATTTGGGGTAATGGTGGGATTAGGCAGCCTCAGAGGCATCCATGCATGCTGCCCCTGCTGTTTCCTGTCCATTTCCGTGGTGTTTCCATCATTTTCTGAGTTTTCCAGGTTTTCACCCAGCCTTCCCTAGGCAGAGCCTTGGTCCCCTGCAAAAAATGCTAGAGTTTCCCATTGACTTCAATGGGGTTCGTTACTCGAAACGAGCACCCGAGCATCGGGAAAAGTTTGTCTCGAATAACGAGCACCCGAGCATTTTAGTACTCGCTCATCTCTAATGATAATGCATTTGATATATGGTTATAAATTACCAGCTAAAGGTGTAATTTAGACAAAACAAAAATTCAATAGGCGATTAACGATTTATATGAAATAAGCCTGTTTTCACATTGTTCACATCACCAAAAGATCACAATGTACCTTTACATTACCACAATTCGATAATGACAAACAATAATTTATTTCTTTGCATAAAAGGTTGAACAAACCTTTTTTAAACTAAATTAAACACAAAAGTCCATCCTAAGTACAGGACTGAGATTTAGGCTACTTTCACACTAGCGTTTTTAAATTCCGGTATTGAGTTCCGTCAAAGGGGCTCAATACCGGAAAAAAACGCTTCAGTTTTGTCCCCATTCATTGTCAATGGGGACAAAACTGAACTGAAGACAACGGAATGCTCCTGAAAGCATTCCGTTCCGTCTTCAGACCGGAGAACAAACCGCAGCATGCTGCGGTTTGCTCTCCGGTCCAGGCATCCGCACCAAGACGGATCCGGAATGACCCCCAATGGAAGTCAATGGGGACGGATCCGTTTGGTGTGGACACACCAGTAATCCGGATCTGTCCTCCATTGATTTCCAATGGGGGGTCATTCCGGATCCGGCATACATACACACAGCCTACATACAAACAAACATACAGACATACATACAAACATACAGACATACATACATACTCACATACTCCCGGGACACCGGCAGCAGGTCTTCACGCGCCTCCTGCACGCTGCGATGACGTTTCCCCACTGCGCCCAGCAGAGGGCGCTGTGGGGAATCGTCATCACTGCGCGCAGGAGGCGCGTGAAGACGTTCTGCCGGCGTCCCGGGAGTATGTGAGTATGTATGTATGTCTGTATGTTTGTATGTATGTCTGTATGTTTGTTTGTATGTAGTCTGTGTGTTGTTTTAATGTGTGTCATGTGTGGGGCCGGAGCGCTGCTCCGGCTCCACACATGTATAGCGTTAGCACGGATCCGTCGGCACCCTTTAGGTGCCGGATCCGTGCTAACGCTAGTGTGAAAGTAGCCTTAGATCCTTGATATGAGTGATATATCAAAGGATCAGATTAATTAATTACCTGACTATGAGATAAAGTATAGGAGTCACTAAGGTGAATCTCTACATCATATTACATAAAATAACAGAGTTTGCAACATTGTCTCTTACTCACTCCTGACAAACAATACCAGCCTGATAAGGAAATATCAATACCGTTGCACAAGTGACTGGCTGATAGTTTTAACTTTTTTTCTTTGCATTTCCCTTTTGTATATCTAATAAAAATAAAAATGTAATTATATACTGGAGATCCCTAAAAGGGTTTTTGTTAATCAATTTTTAATTAAATTGGTACATTATTTACGAACCTTTTTTAGTACAGTCGTTCAGTTGCTACATACATTTACACTGCACAATAATCGTCCAAAATTAATCATTAGCGTTTCAATTGTAATAATTATCTACATGTTAATTTACCTTTAACATTATGTTGTTTACTAAAATAGCAAATCCCTAATAAGGTCTTAATTGCAATATTTATAATCACGTAAATTCAAGGCAGCATCTCAAATGGGTTGTCTTATGAAGACAATCACTTTCTTGTATTATTTGTAAAAGAGAAAACAAATGTTCCTTCTTATGGTGCTGTCCTTATATCATAGTATTCACTCAGAGTGTTAAATTTAAAATACTGATACCTATATGCCAAAATATAATGCGTATTGTTTTGCATTTTTGACCTACAGAAGAACTCAATCGGAGTCCAATTTTATTAATTTATGATATTTAAGACTGTCTTGATATGCACACAAACGTATTTTTTGTGTTCATTCTGTTTTTTTTGTGGCCTGTATGCAGAACCAATCAATTCAATGGGGCCGCAAAAATTCGGAAATGACTCCGTCTGCAATCTGTGTCTATATGTCCTCGTGGCCATTCTGCAAAAGCATAGAACATGTCCTATTACTGTCCGCATTACAGACAAGGATAGGACTGTTCTATTAGAGGCTGGCCATTCTTTTCCGCAAAATGTGGAATGCACACAACCGGAATGCATTTTTTGCGGGTCCGCAATTTGCGGAAGCGTCACTTCACCTATGAGTAGCCACACCTAGAAAAAGCAGCAGCACTACAATTTAGAGACCTATTCTGTTGGGTAATAAAATACTCTATTACATAGTCAGCGTAACTAAAGAAAGCATTTGATAAGAACACATGACATTTTGTAAGATTTTGCAATATATTTTGTAACATAATTTAAATGATTTTACTAATATATTTTGTGTTGTAGTATGTATTAAAGGAGATATTAATTAATAATATTTTGTGGAATATTATCAATTAATATTCATAAATAGGCGTAACCGGCTATCGCTAGCTCCGCCTATTTATTTCTCTTACTGAAGTCCGTTCCCTGCACACTGTAAAGCTACCTTGTACTATTGCGGCCACACAAAGACACTGTAAACTGTATTTAAATAATAAAATGATTTATTAAGCAATACTAAATGTCTGCAGTCTAATTCTTTGGACTATATCTATATATATTTATATCAACGTATATAAATATATATATGTATAGCCGCACAACAACACAATATTATACAGCTAACTACACTGCACACTCCCACTATTAATTCCACCCACAATACTAATTAAACATACACTAACACACACAATAATATACAGCATCCTCCTGAGCCTATACTTATTGTCCCTAGGAAATAAAGGTAATACGAGCTACTGGATTACAAAGGGTTAATATAGTTATATGAGCTGCAGGGGTGATATAGCTATATTATAAATGGTATGGCTGTTATAAAGGGTTAGAACTGGATTGGCAGGGAAAGGGTTAAATGCAGGAATTGCGGGAGGTACAGGGAAAGGGTTAATAATATAAATTCAGGGAGATTGCAGGGGGTAGATGGTAGGGCAGGGGTAAATAGGGGGTAACGCTGGGGTAATTTGGGGTTAATATCGTTGGTGGGATAGTGGGGTATACTCACCCCATCCAGGGGTTAAATGCTCGTTTTCTAGGGGGTTGCTGGTCGTCCAGGGGGAGATCCTTGCTTGCTCGTTCTTCCAGGGGATGATTCTTGAAGGGGCTGCACGGCTCAACTGAAGAGCGCAGCGCAATCGGGTTATTTAAACCCGGTCGCACTCCCTCCCGTGTTCCCACGCTGCCGGCGAGCGAGCATGCCGGCAGCTATGTGCATGAGGGTTGGCGCGGTGAAATGACGTCACCGCGCCAGCCCAAGCGCACAGGAATTCACGGGCGGAGGATCTCTTTGATCCTCCTGCCTGTGAATTACCCACCTATCTCCGGCGCAGGAGGGCAGAGACAGGGAAACCTTTTGTTTCCCTGTCATGTTAATCACCCCCAGCGGCGCTGGGGATGTTTAACAAAAGGGACAGAGGATCGTATCGATCCTCTGTCCTTTTGAAGTGCTTGAGACTGGAATGATAGTCCAGTCATCAAACCACCATCTGCAAGCGCTATGCGCTTGCAGGGGTTAACGTGGGGGCACCTGGACATGGGCTATTTTATATACATACAGATGTATATGTATAATATTGGGGCATATACATATACATCTGTATGCTTTAGGAGCAGCTGGGCATCATTTTGGGGACACTATATTTTGGGGTCATTTAATATATATCCATACATAGCACTGTGGGGCCATATAAGGCCCACAGATATGCATATGGGGCCATAGACCCCCAATGTGGGGTCACTTTGCCCACTCTGCCATAAAGACCCATTATATATATATATATATATAGATATATATATATATACACACATATATACATGTATATGCATGCCTAATTAAAGGGGAATGCATGTATATATATATATATATATATAGATATATATATATATATATATATATATATATATATATATATATATATATACTTTACATGACCAACACTTCCTTCTACAATCCCCCTGTTGTCAGAAACACGGCAAATTTGGGGGGGAAGTGTGGGGATGTATTTGCCTCTTCAACCCCACTCACAACGGATAACAGTTCAGGATGGACTGAAGAATGAACCCATCCTTAGATACCTAGACATCACCCCTCGGGGCTGTGACCTCTTTCCTGCCCTTCACCGTAACCCAACGTCTCTGTCCATAGGATATACCATCCTCGCCTTTTCTCTTTGTCTTTGATCTTCGAGTATCAGCTTCTCCCACCGTCACTTTCTGTTGGTCAGACTTCTGGGATGGCTTCACTCTCATTTTCTTGTGGTGTCAGTCTTCAGTTGCTCCCACTGTATTCTGGGACGGCTTCACTTTTGATTGCCTGGATCGATCTACATAGCCCCTCCTGGTTTTTCTTTTTGGGGTATGGTCAACCGGGGAATGGAGTAAAAGACGCGACTTTTCTTCCGACAATTCTTCTTTCACCTTGATTGAAGAGTCTGTCGTAGAGGAGGTTCTCCCATAGACAGATTAGTAGGTCTTTACAAGGCAGGTCAAAATTTCTGGAGTGTGAGGTGATGTCATAGTACCCAAATTCTAACTGCGGGAAGAACACCGCACCAACTATCATTCAATCCATCCCTTATTAACGTCACCACCAGGGTTGAAGTGACAAGTACCTTCAGGAAGTAAGGGGAACTATCCCTATAGTGCCCTAATCTAATCTCACATTCATATACAGAAAACAAATGTTCCCAACTCCCCCCCACCCAACACACCCAAACCCATATGAAACAATATTTACAAATAAATGTTCGTTAACCCCTTCAACCCCAGGCCGGTTTTCACCTTCCTGCCCAAGCCATTTTTTGCTAATCTGACATGTGTCACTTCATGTGGTAATAACTTTGGACCGCTTTTACTTATCCAGGGCATTCTGAGATTGTTTTTTTGTCACATATTGTGCTTCATGACAGTAGTAAATTTGTGGCAAAATATTTCATTTTTATTTATGAAAAAAATACCAAATTTAGCAACATTTTTGAAAAATTAGCAAATTTCCAAATTTCAATTTTTCTACTTTCAAAATACATAGTAATACCTCCAAAAATAGTTATTATTTTACATTCCCCATATGTTTACTTTATGTTGGCATCATTTTATAAATGTCATTTTACTTTTTTCGGATGTTAGAAGGCATGGAAGTTTAGAAGCAATTTTTCAAATTTTCAACAAAATTTCCAAAACCATTTTTTAAGCACCAATTCAGTGATTTTGAGGGGCATATGTAATGGAAACAACCCATAAATGACCCCATTTTAGAATCTTCACCCCTCAAATTTTAAAAAAACTGATGTTACAAAGTTTGTTAACCCTTGAGGTGTTCCACAAGAATTAAAGGAAAATGGGGGTGAAATTTCAAAATTTCACTTTTTTGGTAGATTATTCATGTTAATAATTTTTTTCTTGCAACACAGCAAGGGTTAACAGCAAACTAAACCTCAACATACATTACTCTGATTCTGCAGTTTACAGAAATATCCCATATGTGGTGGTAAATGTCTCTATGGGTTTGTGGCAGTGGTCAGAAGAAAAGGAGCGCCATACAAATTTTGGAGGCAGATTTTGCTAGAATGGTTTTTAGCACCATTTTGTAATTGAGAGACCCTGACATACCCCTACAGTGGAAACCCTCAAAGAGTGACCCCATTTTGGAAACTACACCCTTCAAAAAATATATTAAGGGGGGTACTGACCACTTTGACCCCCTAAGCGTTTTACAGAATTTGGAAACACTTTTTGATTGCTTGGTATTACACATTTTGTGAGTCAAGGTAAAAATAGCTGTTTTGGCATAGTTTTAGAAAAAACAATTTACAGCATTCACCTGAGGGGGAAAATCATGTGATATTTTTATACAGCAGGTTGTTATGGACGCGGCGATACTCAATATGTCTACCATTTTTATTTTTATTAAATTTTACACATTAGATTTATTTTTGAACAGAATAAAATCTTTTTTTGTGTTGCTATTTTCTGAGAAACATATTTTTTATATTTTTTGGGTGATTGTCTCAGGTAGGGTCTCATTTTTTGCGGGACAAGATGACGGTTTGATTGGTACCATTTTGGGTTAAATACGCCTTTTTGATCGCCTGCTATTACACTTTTTGTGAGGCAAGAGGGAAAAAAATGGCTGTTTTGGCATAGTTTAAAAAAAAAAAAATTTGCAGCATTTACCTGGGGGGCCATCTCATTTAATATTTTTATAGAGTAGGTTGTTACGTATGCGGAGATACCCAATATGCCTAACATTTTTATTTTTGGAAAGTTTTACACATTAGATTTATTTTTAAACAGAATAAAATCTTTCTTTTGTGTTGCCATTTTCTGAGAGTCATATTTTTTTTATTTTTCGGGCGATTGTCTCAGGTATGGTATCATTTTTGCGGGACAAGATGACGGTTTGATTGGTATCATTTTGGGTTAAATACGCCTTTTTGATCACCTGCTATTACACTTTTTGTGAGGGAAGGTGACCAAAAATGTCTGTTTTGGCACTGTTTTTTTGGGTTTTTTTTACTGCGTTCACCTAGCGGGCTGATGTTATATTTTTATAGAGCCGGTCGATACGGACGCGGCGATACCTAATATGTATACTTTTCTATTTTCCCCTTTTTTTTTACAATTATTTTAAACTTTATTTTGGGAAAAGTGTACTTTTTTTTTTTTACTTTTTTTTCACTTTATTTAACTTTTGGGGGTCTGATCCCCTTTACAATGCATTACAATACTGTTGTATTGTAATGCATTGGCTGTAAGTGTATTACTCAATGTAATACACTTACAGTCTGCTTCCTGTGCGATCCCGGGGGCTGGATCGCACAGGCAAGCAGGGATGGCAGCCACTATGTTTAAGGAAGGCATCGGGCTGCTATTCAAGCTATCACAGCAGAGCGGGGACCCGATGGACTCCCCTTCCTCCCGCCCGCATCGCATGTGCCACGGTCAGCGCTGACCACGGCACATCGAGGGTTAATACGCAGCAGGGGTCCGGCTACTGGGCATAGCCAGTCCCCCGCAGCTGATCGGGCGGACGCAGCTCCTGCACCCGCCCGTTCAGCGCGCCGTACTAGTACGGTGCTGGGTGGGAAGTCACTTCCCGCAGCGCCGCACTTGTACGGCACTGGTCGGGAAGGGGTTAAGGCGTTATGGGGGTTCAGGACCAGGTCGTAATCCTGTCCCGAATATCCACATCCCACTCGAGTCCTCCGGTTCCTGGGCTTTTCAGGTGTTAAACCCTGAGCCTTCTCCATCGCTGTCTTTCATGTGTCTCTGCTTGGTTCTCCTGTAACTGGTTGGCCAGCCTCGTCACCCTCCGGTAAACGAAACACAGTCCTAGATACATGGCGATGACCAGAACCAGCAGAATAATCACAAGGTGTATTAACAAACTGAAGAAGGATGTAGCTTTTGGGCTGTACCCGAACAGGCTCTCCCACCATGACACCTCTGAGTCTTTGTCCAGAGCTTGGGAGATCCCTGTTATTTTAGTCCAATCGTGCTCCAGCTGGATCGCGGCTCGTTGCTCAGCCTCTTGAAGACCTCTGATAATTCTGTCTTACAAGAGCCGCTTGAGTTCTCTGCCAAAGCCAAGTGGGATCCTCTGGAGCCTCACGGGAGTATCGGGGCGGATATCGAGTCTTCTCTCTGGTGTCATTCCTAAAATGGGATTAAGGGTACAATACGCTCCTGGGAGGATTACTCCTCTTTTGGTGCAGTTAAGTCCATATATGGAATAAGTAGTATTGAGCCCTTGATACCAACACCAATACCCTTGACCCATGTATCTTAGGCGGGATGAGGGTATTGGGTTGGCCTTCATCTCACAGGACCCCTCGGAGTCCCAACACTGGTGTCTAAGCACCCGATCCTGACTGCCCTGACAGAGGATGGCATCCTCTTTTTTCCAACATCCCTCTGTATCAAACAGATAAGGATGGCCACCCTCATAAGTTAGGATGTCCGAGGTGAACTGTGGATGAAGTACCGTCCTGTTGTTCATTACAACCCCTAGATTGATGGGACTGTATCCCTGTCTGATCTCTCCCGATACAGGTGCCAATGATGACGCAGTGCAGGTGAGGTTCTGGCACCCATACCATTGAATCACCCACCAGTTAGTGTGATTGGCTGCGAAAGGGGACCCTTTGCTGAAGGTTAAATGGATAGTGTCCCTCGTGTAAAGAGGACACAACATGTTTTAGACTATCTGAGAGTTCCCCTTGGACTTGTGTACATGCCAGGGCAAGCTGAGCTCTGTCTTGCTCTTCCAACAGACCCAAAACAAGCCTTCTAAACTTCTCTCTCAGAGCAGAAGATAGAGAGGTTGTGGCATGCTGTAAACCCTCCAAGACGTGGTTTACGTCAAGCTGGGTCTTAAATCCTTCCCCGGCATGTCGCGCAACGTCCCCGAGTTTACTCCTCAGAACCTCCACGTCCATCGTGTTCAGGGCACCCACTCCTAATGCGCCTCCACCCAATCCCATGGAGATCAGATCTCTCCTCCCCCTGAATTTCCTGTGTCGGAAATCCTCTTTTCTCACCTCTTGCCCCGCCTCTATCCAACCTCTTATCATGTCGACTTGGTTCCTCACAAACTCCTCACACCTGTGATCCCATTGGTCCACTCTGAAGTCATCTACGGAAATCCGCCAAGTATATAGGACGAATTTTGTCCCCGTGATGATCTTCCATGGGGATGACAGCTGAGGAGCTATGGGGTCTGCCAGATGATGGATAGAGACGTTGCAAGAGTCCCGATGTGGTTTGACCAGTTGTAGATGTTCTACTTCGTACGGTACCTTGACCACTGTAACACATACTTGGCCTCTACCCCTGGTCTCCTGCATGTAACGCTAGATTTCCAATAGGTTTGGAACTGGACAGATAGACCCACTGTGTAAAGGACCACCACCCTTCATCTACCGCCTCACAAAAAGGCCATTCAAACGGACCATCTATATTGATGTTGAAGTTAATGTCCCTACCTCTGGGGTCTTTCCAATTGGAAGACACATACCTACCTCGTTATTCCTCTATCATAGGGGTACCATAAATCCATACCTCCACACTTGGGGTGTCCACCCCATTGCATACTACGTCCCACCTCCAGAGATTAGTATCCGACATGACTATTTGTGTATCTGGTTCCCAGTGGGCATAGGTGACGAAATAGTGCCCCGTCACCTCCGGTACACAGTCTCTCCTCATGATCGTGATCATGAAAGACCGTATGGATGGAGACCCCTTTACCAGAGTATAACTTGGATCCTTGGCATCGGTCCTTACCTTTAAAACTGTTGCTCGATACAAGCCCTCCAGTTTTATCGGACCACTCTGATAATTCCACAAGGCCTGACCAGAGGTGCTGCAGTTTAACCTTAACATCATTACACTGGTACGTAGATAGTCCATGGACACATGTCCTTGGACATACTTGGATTCCCTGGTGAAGATCATCTGAGAATCCCTCAGCATGCAATATGCCTTTAGGGTGCCTTTTACAGGTATGGGCCTATCAAAGTATGTCCTCATCCTCAAACCGCCTTGGCTGTCCTTCTTTGGGAAGGTAGCCTTGAGGATGTACTCTGCCCAAGTGATATTGTCAGGACTCAGAACCCCTTCTTTCGTACACAACACCGTGGAAGTGTTGGCTTCCACTTGCTTGTAAGGATGCAGGTGGGGGTCCCTAGATACCCATCTTAAGGACTTGATAGGTGTTGGTTCCGAGTCTCGAAAATGTCTGTATTCCTTGAGGCAGAGGGCATGTAAATCATGTTGTATGGCAGACACATTCTCCACAGGGGTGTAGTGTTGTATTATACCGTCGGCAAAACCCTCCCTCTGGAATCCATACATATACCACTGTCCGGGAGTAAACGTGAGGTTACTGTATGGTTCCAGGATTTTGCCTCCTAAACACTCCACTCTTATGTGGCCTGAAACCCTAAATGACATTGTACCATTGGAAGATTCACAATTCTCCCCCAAAGAGACTGCGCCTGCCATTACCATGCTCGCCACTAGCGTCACAAACTGGAGAAGTACCTTGTTCAGATGATCCCTACTTTCCGCCTTGGTTGTCCTGTGTGGACATTCAGTGATCTGTCAAATGATCATACGTACATATGTTGTGAATAGTGAACCTGGGACCCAACTTCGACAAACCTCCTTCACCCAACTCGAATTGCACTAATTTTGAGTTGGGGAGGTTCGGGTGGCCTTGGCTTGGTTGATGTGGACCCAGAAAGTATCCTGTCGCCTGAGTGACCTTTTCTTTCTTGTCAATGGCCTCTGTACCTTAAGCATGGTATCACCCATTACCTTCAGGACTTGGAAAGGTCCTTCCCAATTTGCGTCAAATGGACCAGCACGGCGGAAGACCTTTACCATCACCATGTCTCCTACAGAGGGCATTGGTGTTTCCCCCTGTGGATACGGTTTGTTCAACCTTATAGCTGCATGTGGCAGTACCTCCTTCAGGTTCTGTTGAACCTGTTGGAGGAACGTGTCCCTGGCGATGGCATTCTTTATGGGTTCATGGGCATTTTTCGTCCGGTCATGAGTTCGAATGGCGTGATACCGGTACTTGTCGCCTCTGTGGCTCGGATACCCATCAGCACTGCAGGAAGGGATGTCACCCATGAGGACCTCCTCTCCAACAGTGCTTTACCCAGCCGTGTTTTGAGGGTCCGGTTCATTCGCTCCACAATGCCCGCTGACTGAGGGTGGGACATGAAACCTCTGCTTTATGTCCAGAAGTCCACAAAGCGCTTTCCTGACCTTACCCGTGAAATGAGTCCCTCTGTCGGATTCTATCACTCTGGGGATACCCCATGGTGATAGAACCTGTTCCCAGAGGACCCGGGCAGTCGTGGTAGCTGAATCATTGACTGTGGGGATGGCTTCTACCCACTTGGAGAAGACATCCACCACCACCAGCGCGTAACGGCAGTTACGCTTCCTAGCAGCAATAGTTCAATGTAATCAATCTGGATTGCAGACCATGGACCTTCTGCTGGCAGAGCCCTCTGTAGAACTGGCTTCAGGGCAGAAGCCCTTGGGTTCACCTTAGCACACACCAGGCATTGCTGAGTGACTTCCTCTACCGTGTTGGACATCCCTGACCAGTATAATTTGTCCTTCAAGAGGGACAGGAGTTTATCCTGGCCAAGGTGTCCGAACAACTGGTGATTCAGCCTCATCAGCTCTGCTTGTAGATGCTGCGGGACTACTGGTAGAGGAAGAGCTCGTGTACCGGTATCATGGCACAGAATCCCCTGTAGTATTACCCAGGGATGCTGTGGAGCTGTGATGCGTGTCATTAGAAGAGGATCGTTTGCCTGTTCCTCTTCGAATGACACAGGGCTGTCCTTGAGGTTTGTCTGTCTCACTGCAATCCGGCAAGTAGGGATTTGTTCTATGCCTGGTTCCCGAAGGACCCCAGACACTGCAGCCAATTTAAGCCAGTTCGACGGCCTTGTTGTTTCCCACGATTAGAGGTTGGTCTCCTCTCTGGTTTGCTGGGACTTTGATGATGCCTCCACAGGATGTGCCATACCCCACTCCCACAACTCCTGTAGGACCGTCACGTGGGCCAGAGGTTTGTTCTGGCTGTCCACAAACCCTCGCCTCTTCCAGGTGTCCAGGTGCAGCGTAAGGGATCGAACCACATATGAGCTGTCGCTATATATCATTCGATTCTCTGGAGGTTGAAGGAGGAGAGCCTCCTTGACAGCCTCCAGTTCCGCCCGTTGTGCTGACAGATGACCTGGCAACCTGACAAGACTTTGAGTGCCTGTGGTCTCATCCAGCACCGCAAACCCTGTCACATAGGTACCATCCACACAGAAACAAGAGCCATCAACAAAGATAACCCTGTCTTCTGGATGAATGACAGTCCTGAACATTTGAGGTGCTGGATCTTGTGACGGTTGTCCACAGTCATGTTCAGTCCCAGTCATATTCAATAACTGGGACAGAACATACTTTGCCTTGTGATCCACTTTCAGATTCTGGCCACTGAGGTCCATGATCCATCTCCCGAATCTCTGTTGGGAGACTCCAGGGAGTGTGTCTCGGAGCAAAAGGACCAAAGGGGAATGCGGAGTCTGCAAAGTGAGGGGTCTGAAGCCTACAATATGCTCGGTAGCTTTTACCGCATAGTGTATGGCCGCCAGTTGTTTGGCACATTCGTCAAACCCTCATTTGACAGGCAAGGGGAGCCTGGAAAAATATCCTAGGGGTCTATTGTCGTGTCCTATCTGTTGGAGAAGGACAACCGAAATAGACTCCGTCTGCCTGTATGGCCATTTCCCCATCGGGGTTTGGTGTGGCCAACACAGGGGCAGATGAGAGGTCTCTTTTCAGGATTGAAAAGGCCTCTTCCTGGAGTTCAGACCAACCTTTGAGTGAGGGTTCTTCTCCTCTGAGGAGTTCATAGAGGGGTTTTGCTTTGGCAGCAAAATCTTCTAAAAACTCCCTCATGAAATTTGCCACTCCAAGGAACTTCCGCAAGTCTTGTAGAGTGCCGGGCCGAGGTAACTTCACCATGGCTTCCACTCGGGCTGCCATGATTGCTTTGGTTCCAAAACAAATCTGGACCCCAAGGAAAGTCACCTCAGTCCTGGACAAATTTGCCTTGTGAGGACTAAGTTTGAGTCCGGATTTTGCTAGGAGTCCCAACAGTTCCCTTAACAGAACCAGGTGCTCTCCCATGGTTTCTGTGTGCGGGAGCACGTCATCTACATATTGCAAGAGACATTCTGGCCGAGAAAATACACTCAGCACGGCCGCCAATGCCTGATGAAAATATGTAGGACTGCTATGGAACCCCTGGGGAAGTACATTGAACATGTACTGCTTGTCTCCTACCATAAAGGCAAATTTGTACCTACAGCCTTCTGTGAGTTCAATAGAGAAGAACCCGTTGGCGACATCAATGGTCGAAAATATGCGGCTTTTGCCACTTATTCTTGCCATTATGTCGGGAGTCTGTGCGACAACAGGGGCTGACATGGGGGTGTACTTGTTCAAGACTCTGAGATCGATGGTGAGCCTGAATGCATCGGTACCCTTCTTCTTTACTGGCCATAGAGGATTATTGCACTTGGAATTACCCTCTATGACCACGCCCCTTGCAGCCAAATCCTGGACCGTTTCCAGTATTGACTGGTTGGCTTCTGGCGGGAAGTGGTATTGTCGTTGAGGTGGTGGGTCCGGTCCTTGGATTTCCACCTGAACGCCAATCGGATGCTCGTACACAATGGGTTCGAGGTCTACATTGTGCGAGACCTCTGGCCATTTGTGCTCGAGTACATCTACCGTGTTCTCCACTGCTGGCAAGGGTATTCCCAGACACTGGCGTTGTATAACACACACCTTGGATTGTCTGGGGCCCTTCCAGACAATGCAATTTGCCAAATCGAGGATCCATCCGATCTTGGTCATTACATCGGTTCAGATGATGATGTCGGAACCGGGGTAATACCACCTGCACTGTCACCTCTTCAGTTCTGTGGGCCTTCACCCCCCCTTGTTGGTTTTCAAATCCGATCACCCAACACTGAGGGCTGTTGGGGGTGTAAATTATGTTCAACATTGGTGATGGAAATCTCCGCACCTGTGTCAAGCATGATTTGAGTTTCCCGATCCTTTATTTTGGCTTTTATATGGGGTCTCCCTGAAGAATCCAGTATGACAGGACATACTGGCGCCAAATATTTAGGGATCCCTTCCCTTCATTCCAAATTGACCAGATTCCCAGTAGGTACCTGTGTGGTACATACTGCCACTTGTAGTTTTTTTTTGTGTTAAATTTTTAGATTCCACAACCACTTTTCCTTTATCTGGGGTATTTACAATGGCCACACACTTGGGTGTCTGGCCTTGTAAGTAACCCTGGCTCCCATCTGCCTGCTCTCCCCCTGTTCTGGCATAATTAGGTTTCGACTTGAATCCATTATTATTGCCAGATTTCTCAGGGTTATGGATGCTTACCAGTTGAGGACAGTTCCTCTTCATGTGTCTGAACTGTAGACACTGGTAGCATCGGATGCTCCCTGTCCTTTCCAAGGGCAGAGCCGTGGGGTGAACAAATGAATTCGGTCTAGCATGGCGTACACGTTCATCTTGCGATTTAACGTGTACGGGTACATGCTCCCTAACTTTCACGGACTTTTTACTGTGCAGTATATCCTGCCTACACTGCTCAATAATCATGGCCATGTCAGTGAGTGATGACTCCCTAGCTGCACTCAGCCGGATTGCAGTGTCAAGGTATGGGAACTTCTCCACAAACATGCGGATCATATACCTTGATCCATGGTTACCTTCCTGTACATGGCTTCAAACCTACTACACAACGACAAAGGCTCGTCGTGTATAGTAGGCTTGAACTTTGTCAAGATTTCTGGAGTAACGTCCCCATGACCTGTTGCCAGTTTCATGAGTAAGGACAGACGATCCTCCTCATCATGAAACCGCCCATTCCTGGGTTCCGTTCTCCCCGTTGCCTCATACCTTTGGTTAAGGTGTGTCGGCAACCATAGCTTAAACAGCTCCATGCGATGTTGAGGAGCCACAGAATATTTATTACAGTGGCCCTCAAACATATCGCATGCCGTAAATGGATCTACACTGGGATCATATTTCGGGATCTCCTTGCAGATCCGTAACAGGAAATCTATCCTTTCCATGTTGCCATGATTAGGATAATTTTCCTTTGGCCATTCCAGACGATATGGAGGACTGGAAGAGGTGTATTCTGGTTCCCACCTACTTTCATATCCCCCACTGCTGTCCTGACCCTGGAAGCGGTTGCTATGACTATACTCCGTCGGAGTTGGAGTAAACCGTAGCCTCCGTTCCACCTGTCCTCCCGTATCTGAAGCCCCGGATCTGTGATCCGTATGAGACGTGGCCTTGGTTGCCATTGTCTCCCCCTGTGCCATTCTGAAAACACAAACCTGTTTCGTAGGCAAGGGTAACCTGCTCTCAATACCAGGCCATGACAGATTACTAATAACCTGCTGCAAATCCGCAATGGTTTGCGTCTTTGCAGCCAAATCCTCTCTAAGCGAGTTAGCCAGCGCATCCATGGATGCGGCTCTGTTTTTAAACTGATTTATCTCAGTGTACAGTTGGAGGAGCTCCCTGTCCATGTCGGAATAATAGCTCTCCTTCTCCGAGAGCCTAGATTCCAACACACAGATTTCTCTGCCCCTCTCGGCTGTACACTGGGTCCCTTCTTCTAGTTGAGTCTCAAGTGTGGCTATGTGCTTTGAATTTTCTACACAGCACTGGCAGTGGAAGTTCTCTGGTGTGGAGACCTTCCCTGTCTATGCTGCATTAACTGTCTCCACGTGTTGTGGCTTCCAGATGCTGTCCTCAAACGTGTGAACTAATTTGGCTAGCATTTGGAGGCGTTTCGCGGTCTTGTGAAAAATGCTTTTGCTTATGCACACTTTGTCATGTGCATAGGCTTGGTCCAACAAAGCAGACCAAAGCATCTCCGTGGACTTGTATGAGGTGGGGAGTATGGGGTTAAATGTACTGTTTTTGCTTAAGTGCTGCAGTGTGGCTAAGGTCATACTTACTTTTTCGGTGGCCATCCTGCTTGGAGTCGTCTGCATCCTTCTAGTTTCGGAACTTCTTTTTCCCGTCCAGCCGGAGACCTTCACCTGTCTACGCTGCTTGGAAAAAGATCCTCTTCCTCCGGAACACCTGCAGTCGACTATTCTGGATCCACCTGAAGCGTGAATTGACTCTCGCCTGTCAGTCGTGCAAGGGAATCACAAAAACGTTACTTTTAGGTTCGCTGTTTGTGGACGTTTCCTGCGCAAACTGCCACCCACACTTGTGTTATCCATCCAACTTCAAGGTCGAGGAGCACAATATAGCATGACACTGCACCTTGTCCCTCCGCTATTTGTCAGCTCCCTATCCGCCTGTCTTAGTTGACGCGATAACACAATTGCACGTATGCGCAGAAAATCAGTCCACAACCAGTTTGGGCTGGCTCGCCAAATGTTAAAGGAGATATTGATTAGTAATATTTTGTGGAATATTATGAATTAATATTCATAAATAGGCATAACCGGCCTATTTATTTCCCTTACTGAAGTCCGTTCCCTGCACACTTTAACCCCTTCATGCCCAGCGCCGTACATGTACGGCGCAGCGGGACGTGACTTGCCGCCCAGCGCCGTACATGTACGGCGCGCTGATCGGGCGGGTGCAGGAGCTGCGCCCGCCCGATCAGCGGCGGGGGTCCGGCAGTGCCCAGGTGCCGGACCCCTGGGGAATGCGCCAGCATCGGTGAAAACACCGATGCCGGCGCATTAACCCTTCATGTGCCGCGGTCAGCGCTGACCGCGGCACATGAGGTGTGCGCATATTCAGGATGGCGAGCAGGGGGGCCATCGGGTCCTCGCGCTGCTGTGATGGGGACCCGATGGCTTGGATGGCAGCCCAATGCCTTTCTTAGGCATCGTGGCTGCCATCCCTGCGAGCCTGTGCGATCCAGCCCCCTGGATCGCACAGGAAGCAGGCTGTAAGTGTATTACTGTGAGTAATACACTTACAGCCAATGCATTACAATACAACAGTATTGTAATGCATTGTAAAGGGGATCAGACCCCCAAAAGTTGAAAAAAAGGTGAAAAAAAAAGTTAAAAAATAA
>ONZH01020731.1:0-17918 GCA_900303285.1 Rhinella marina | reverse complement strand
GCCTGGAGATGCTTGCGCATAGCTGGTTAGATTGGGCCTTTCCGCAACCTGAGGCGGTGCTGTCCCTCGTATTTGGTCCCACTATTTTTCACGATGTGCCGTCCCAGCCCTACACCAGCACGTGTCAGAACATCATCCGTTGCTGACCAACGGCGTTACTGAGAAGGCACCTACCACGGACACGTGGACAAGTGCTGCCGGGAGGGACACTATATCTCACTGACGGCACATTGGGTTAACTTGGTGAGGCTGGACGAGTCTGCCCGGGGGCTGCTCATGTATGCCCACACGGGATTGCGGGGCCTACCTCGGTCACGGTTTCTCAGACTTATTATGTCTTCCTCCAACCCCTCCCCTCCCTCCTCAAATACATCTGTGGCATGCGCCTTCAATCGTAGCTCTAGGCGCACAGCACTGCGTTGGATAAGCGCAACAGGCGGTGCTGAAACTGCTGAGCTTAGGTGACAAGAGGCACACCGCCAAGAGCTGTTACAGGCATCACGGCGCAGACCGATCTTTGGCTGCGCCGCTGAACTCAAACAGGCATTGGTTGTGTGTGACAACGGGCGTAACCTGGTGGCGGCTCTGCAACTCGGCATGTGACAATACTATTTCCCAAAGTAACAACAACATGTGCATATAAAACCTGCCTGGCCCACGTGTTCAATCTTGTGGTTCAGCGGTTCCTCAAGACCTACACCAATATGTCTGATTTGCTCACCAAGGTGCGACGCATCTGTGCGCATTTCCGCAAGTCTACCAAAGATGCTGCCACTCTCAGGGCAGTGCAACGGCGCTTACAACTGACAGCTCACCGACTGTTGTGCGACGTGCCCACACAATGGAATTCCACATTACACATGTTAGCCAGGGTTTACCAGCAGCGCAGAGCGATTGTAGACTGCCAGATGACAACTTCCACGAGAACTGGTAGTCAGGTTAGTCGCTTCCTCAAGTCTACAATGAGGAGTGGATGTGGATGTCTGATATCTGTCAGGTGTTAAGCCACTTTGAGGAGTCAACACAGATGGTCAGTGACGATGCCGCCAGTATCAGCGTCACCATCACACTGCTTTGTCTTCTGAAAAACTCACTACTCAACATGAAGTCAGAGCCTTTGCGTTTGTCACAGGAGATGGGGGAAGAAGATACGTTGCTTGACAGCCAGAGCACCCTCAGTCTTCTCAGCGTATTGGAGAGGATGAGGAAAAGAGAGGAAGAGAAGGAGATGTTGGCGAGACTGAAGAGGGGTACCTATGCTCATTCCTTCTTATCTTGTTGAGTGTGTATGGGCTGAAGAGGAGGGTTGGAGGAGGAGGAGAAATGGAGAGTCAGCCTAGTAGGAAGGGAATTCTTGCGTGTTGGACTCTTGCGCACATGGCTGACTTCAGTTAGCGCTTTTCCCCCCGGTAAAGCAGAATTTCCAATTCCTGTAGAGGAGATGAGGAGAGTGTTCAAGTGCACAGCTGTCCTCCCATCTGTCGAGACAGTTCTGTGGGCTAGCAGGGGAGCAGGCACTTGTCAAGCACTGGCAGGCCTTTGCCATTTTATGGCACCCCAGCAAGACTATGTCACCCGTCCCCCAGTAGGGGGGGAGCTGTTCAGAAAGATGTGAGGAGTACTAGCTGACCGTTACCAATGTCTGCGTGATCACTCTGCTCCATACAACTACTGGGTTGCAAAGCTGACACGACACTGGCGCTGGTATGCCTGGAGGCGCTGGCTGCCCTGCCGCTAGCGTGTTGTCAGAGCGGGGTTTCAGTGCAGCTGGTGGCATCTCACTGATAAGCTACAGCCTGTCAACTGACAGCGCTGCAGGCTGACGATTATTGAAATGAATAAAGCCTGTATTTCACCGGAATGCAAATCTCCACGGGGGAAAGCAGCTCACATGAATATTCTTTATTATCCTCTCCTCCTCCTCCTCTTCCACACAACGCGACAACAGGCAATGTTTCTGAGGGCTAAACTGGTGCTCTTTACAAAACAATGTTTACGGAGGGCCACCCTACAGGCCTCTCTCAATAAATTTTAGGAGCGTCAACTACAGTACAAAAAAATTTTACAGGAGGGTCAAAAAAAAACTCCCAAAAGGGGGAGGCGCGACCCACCTCCCAACAATTTTTAGGAGGGCCAACTTCAGACACTCCAAAACAAATTTTGGAAGCTCCTACAGCATTTGACTGCAATCTCAGTCTGACCAAGCATTGGTGGTGCACCGCATGTGTATCAGTGTAAAAATTTATTGCTTCACCTGCTACCTGAGTGTAACTTGTCACTCTGGGTCACCGCCATGCTGTGTCAGGTAAAATTTATGTGCTTCACCTGCTACCTAGTGTAACTTGGTCACTCGGGTTCACCGCCAGCTGTATCAGTGTAAAATTTATGTGCTTCACCTTGCTACCTGGGTAACTTTGTCACTCTGGGTTCACCGCCATGCTGTTCAGTGTACAATTTTATGTGCTTCACCTGCCTACCTGAGTGTAACTTGGTCATTCTAGTTACCGCCTTGCTGTATTCAGTGTAAAATTCTGTGCTTCCTCGCTACCTGAGTGTAACTGGTCACTCTGGGTTCACCGCCATGTGCTGTGTTCAGTGTAAAATTTTTATGTGCTTTACTGCTACCTGAGTGTAACTTTGGTCACTTCTGGGTTCACCGCCATGGCTGTTCAGCGTAAAATTTATGTGCTCACCTGCTACCTGATTTACTTGGCACTCTGGGTTCACCGCCATGCGTGTCAGTGTAAAATTATGTGCTTCACCTGCTACTCAACTAACTTGGTCACTTGTGGTCAAACTAGAGGCAGCTACTATATCGCACACGATGAATTGTCACTGCACTGTAGTATATTTAACGAGAGAAAAAGGAATTTAGACTGCGGCTAATTTACCGCAAACCACTACATTTTTCACTGGCTATAATACATAACTGAGAAAGTACTATTTTTAGCTGACCTGTGTACAGCACACTACAGAATTGTTCACTGGAATGTAGTATATTTAATGAGAAAAAAACGTAGTCTTTAAATGGCGGCTATTTTACGCAAACCTTACATTTTTCACTGGACTTAATATTACTGAGAATACGTATTTATAGACGACCGCGTACAGCACATTACAGAATTGTTCACTGGACTGTAGTTATAATAAAATGAGAAAAAACGTATTCTTAAATGCGGCTATTTTACCGCAAACACTACATTTTCACTGGACTATAAACATATAACTGAGAATACGTATTTTATAGACTGACGCTGCGTAAAGCACACTACAGAATGTTCACTGACTGTGTATATATAAATAGAAAAAAATGTAGTCTTTAAATGGCGGCTCTTTTATCGCAAACACTACATTTTCACTGACTATATACATATAACTGAGAAAAACGTATTTTATAGAGACGCTGCTGTTACAGCAACTACAGAATTGTTCACTGACTGTAGTGTATAGATAATGAGAGAAAAATGTACCTAGACTGACGCTACTGTACAGTACACTACATAATTGTTCATGGACGTAGTGTATAGAAATGACAGAAAACGTATTCCCTAGACTGACGCTTATGTAAGTACACTACATAATTTTTCAGGACTGTAGGTATAGAAGTGACAGAAAACGTTTCCCTAGACAGTGGCCCCCAACCTTTTTTGCACCAAGGCCCGGTTTCTCGCTAGACAATTTCCCCAGGGCCCGGGGGGGGGGGTTGGATGGGGGGGGGCGCTGCGGTTGTTGGGGGGCGGAGCATAGTGCCCCCACACAGTAGTTATAGTCCCCATTAGTGCCCCCACACAGTAGTTATTCCCCATTAGTCCCCCCCACACAGTTAGGTATACCAGTATAGTGCCCCCACACAGTAGTTATAGCCAGTAGCATAGTGCCCCCACACAGTAGTTATAGTTATGCCCCCACCAGCATAGTGCCCCCCACACAGTAGTTATAGTAGCATAGTGCCCCCACACAGTAGTTATAGTAGCATAGCCCCCCACACAGTAGTATAGTTATAGTAGCATAGTGCCCCCCACACAGTAGTATACAGTATAGTGCCCCCCACATAGTAGCATAGTGCCCCCACACAGTAGTTATAGTAGCATAGTGCCCCCACACAGTAGTTTATAGTAGCATAGTGCCCCCCACACAGTAGTTATAGTAGCATAGTGCCCCCACACAGTAGTTATAGTAGCATAGTGCCCCCACACAGTAGTTATAGTAGCATAGTGCCCCCACACAGTAGTTATAGTAGCATAGTGCCCCACACAGTAGTATAGTAGCATAGTGCCCCCACACAGAGTAGTTATAGTAGCATAGTCCCCCACACAGTAGTTATAGTAGCATAGTGCCCCCACACAGTAGTTATAGTAGCATAGTAGTGCCCCCCACACAGTAGTTATAGTAGCATAGTGCCCCCCACACAGTAGTTATAGTAGCATAGTGCCCCCACACACAGTAGTTATAGTAGCATAGTGCCCCCCACACAGTAGTTATAGTAGCATAGTGCCCCCACACAGTAGTTATAGTAGCATAGTGCCCCCACACAGTAGTTTATAGTAGCATAGTGCCCCCCACACAGTAGTTAGTCCCCACAGTAGCATAGTGCCCCCACACAGTAGTTATAGTAGCATAGTGCCCCCACACAGTAGTTATAGTAGCATAGTGCCCCCACACAGTAGTTATAGTAGCATAGTGCCCCCACACAGTAGTTATACCAGCATAGTGCCCCCACACAGTAGTTATAGTAGCATAGTGCCCCCCACACAGTAGTTATAGTAGCATAGTGCCCCCACACAGTAGTTATAGTAGCATAGTCGCAAACCATACATTTTCACTGGACTTAAACATATAACTGAAAAATACGTTTTTATAACTGACGCTGCTGTACAGCACATTACAGAATTTTCACGACTGTAGTATATATAAATGAAAAAAACTAGTCTTTAAATGGCGGCTATTTTACCGCAACCACTACATTTTTCACTGACTATAATACATATAACTGAGAAAATACGTATTTTATAGACTGACGCTGCTGTAAAGCACACTACAGAATTGTTCACTGGACTGTAGTATTAAAATGAGAAAAAAATGTAGTCTTTAAATGGCGGCTATTTTATCGCAAAACCACTACATTTTTCACTGGACTATAATTACATATAACTGAGAAAATACGTATATTTATAGACTGACGCTGCGTAACAGCACACTACAGAATTGTTCACTGGACTGTAGTGTATAGAAATTGAGAGAAAAATGTATTCCCCTAGACTGACGCTACTGTACAGTACACTACATAATTGTTCACTGGACTGTAGTGTATAGAAATGAGAGAAAAACGTATTCCCTAGACTGACACTACTGTACAGTACACACATAATGTTCACTGGACTGTGTGTATAGAAATGACAGAAAAACGTATTCCTAGACTGACGCTACTGTACAGTACACTACATAATTGTTCACTGGACTGTATGTATAGAAGTGACAGAAAACGTATTTCCCTGACCAGTTGGCCCCAACCTTTTTTGCACCAAGCAGGGCCTGCGGGGGGGGGGTGTTGGATTGCGTTCATAGCTAGTTATTCCCCATTAGTGCCCCACACAGTAGTTATTCCCCATTAGTGCCCCCCACACAGTAGCTATACCGTATAGTGCCCCACACAGTAGTTATGCCCCCCACACAGTAGTTATACCAGTATAGTGCCCCCACACAGTAGTTATAGTAGCATAGCCCCCCACACAGTAGTATATATACCCATAGTGCCCCCCACACAGTAGTTATACCATATAGTGCCCCCACACAGTAGTTTATAGTAGCATAGTGCCCCCACACAGTAGTTATAGTAGCATAGTGCCCCCCCACACAGTAGTTATAGTAGCATAGTGCCCCCACAGTAGTTATAGTAGCATAGTGCCCCCACAACAGTAGTTATAGTAGCATAGTGCCCCCACACAGTAGTTATAGTAGCATAGTGCCCCCACACAGTAGTTATAGTAGCATAGTGCCCCCCACACAGTAGTATAGTGCCCACACAGTATTATAGTAGCATAGTGCCCCCCACACAGTAGTTATACCAGTATAGTGGCCCCCACACAGTAGTTATAGTAGCATAGTGCCCCCACACAGTAGTTATAGTAGGATAGTGCCCCCACACAGTAGTTATAGTAGCATAGGCCCCCCACACAGTAGTTATAGTAGCCATAGTGCCCCCACACAGTAGTTATAGTAGCATAGTGCCCCCCACACAGTAGTTATAGTAGCATAGTGCCCGCCACACAATAGTTATAGTAGTATAGTTGCCCCCACACAGTAGTTATAGTAGCATAGTGCCCCCCACACAGTAGTTATACCAGTATAGTGCCCCCACACAGTAGTTATAGTAGCACAGTGCCCCCACACAGTAGTAATAGTAGCATAGTGCCCCCACACAGTAGTTATAGTAGCATTGTGCCCCCCACACAGTAGTTATAGTAGCATAGTGCCCCCACACAGTAGTTATAGTAGCATAGTGCCCCCACACAGTAGTTATAGTAGCATAGTGCCCATAGTGCTCCTCTCCTTCAGTTTTGTACAATAAAAAAAAACAAACACTTATACTTACCTCCATCAGCCTGGCAGCGCTGCGATGCAGGCCTCCTCCTCCCCCGCTCTGCACGGCTTAGGCGGCGCGATGACGTCATCGCACCGCCTGAGCTGGCCTCTGATAGGCTACAGGCACTAGGCCTGTAGCCTATCAGAGGAACGGGCAGGGGAGACGCCTCTCCCTGCCCTGCCCCACCGCAGCACAGGCATCTGTATCGCCGTCCTGAGGACGGCGATACAGATGACTATGGAGATGAGCGCTTCCACAATGGAAGTGCTTATCTCCTTGTCCCCTGCCACCCGGTGGTCGGGGACCGCTGCCCTAGACTTACGCTACTGTACAGTACACTACATAATTGTTCACTGGACTGTAGTGTATAGAAATGACTGAAAAACGTATTCCCTAGACTGACGCTACTGTACATTACACTACATAATTGTTCACTGGACTGTAGTGTATAGAAATGACAGAAAAGCGTATTCCCTAGACTGACGCTACTGTACAGTACACCACATAATTGTTCACTAGACTGCAGTGTATAGAAAGGAGAGAAAAACATATTCCCTAGACTGACGCTACTGTACAGTACACTACATAATTGTTCACTGGACTGTAGTGTATAGAAATGAGAGAAAAACGTATTCCCTAGACTGCACTACAGATCTCAGCAAGCCAAGGTACAGCAGCAGCAAAAATGAGTACTTTGGGCAATTTATTTTGGGTCTGTGTGGACCACATGCTGTCCCTTCTGCCACCAGTTGCTGTGCAAAGTGTGCAGCCAAGATGGCGGTAGCTGCACTACAAGTCCCAGCCAGCAAGCCACGAGGAGACCAATAAAAAAAAAGGTGCTTGTAGCCCTTAGAAGGGCTGTTGGGTTCTTTGTGGGTGATTCCTGCCTAACCAACATCTAAATTCAGGCCCTAACACTCTCCCTTACAGACAGCAGCTCTATCCCTAATCTCATGCAGACGGCATATGACGTGAGCAGCGCGGGACCAGATTCTTATATTTCCAGGTCATCTGATCTGGCCAGCCAATCCCTGCTATCGACTTGTAGGGGCCCCACGTGATGCTAGGAGGTACCAAAGACTCTCCTGCATGTTGATTGGCTGAAAAAAGGCGCCTAACATGCAGGAAGAGGAAGTTGCCATTTCCTCGAGGATCGCGATATGCTCGCTACTCGGACCCTAATGCTCGAACAAGCATGTTCGCTCATCTCTATTCAAGACTAATAATGCCCATACTTGACATGTGTTTTGATTTCTTCCCCTAAAAAATATCCTTTATTAATTCTTTTAAAAAATTACTTAACCCTGATTAAAACTATCAGCTTCCACATTCACTCGTTCAGCTAACCAGTATCAGAGCTCTGTTATGGGCACAGTGCTCCAAATCACGCACTTCCAGAACACTGTTAGCAACACAGCGCTCTTCGTTTCAATCAGGTATTTATCAAGCCGATACTGCGTGCTAATACCAGCTTACAGTGCCTCAGTCAGTGCTATATTAACTCGGTGCTGTATTAAAGTATTATTCCTGAACTGGATATGGACCGCTGCCTAAAACACCCTTTCAACCTGCCCCCCATGTTTCGCCATCTTATCTGGCGTCTTCAGGGGTTAGGGCAGTGATTAATTCTGAGGGGGTGGGGAAGGGACTTTAAAGCTTCTCACCATGACGTCATCCCTGAGGGGCCTATGTATTCCAGCGTTACTTCTAATCCCTATATTTCAGGTTGCAATCAGCTCCATTATTGGAGTGATCGCCCCTCTCCTGCCTCCCACAGGGTGACGTACTTACCACCGTCATTTCCAGACCTTACCCGCGCATGGCTCTGGACTTAGCCGCTGCTCGCAGATCCCGTCCCATTGCGCATGTCAGAGAACTTAGTTTCTGCTCCGTTCACATTCCCTGCTCTATTGCGCATGTCTAGGGACTTTGCCTCTGCTCCTAATATCCCTCTGACTGTGCATGCCTTGGACTTTGTTACAATATTCTCCCACTATTTTTATTTCCACCTAATAGAAATTGTTACCATTAACTAGTTACCATGATTGAGCCTTTTATATATATTTTTATACAGTATCCAATTATGTTTTCAATTGTCATGAAATTGATTATGTTTTTATTATTTTTTTTAAATATATATGAAGATTAGTATGATTTATGAACTGCATAAAATAATCGCTGACCACATCACATAATGAGATATATTACTAAGCCTGATATTTTTTATATAATGATTTAAAGTAATAATTAATTGATCTTTTAGTTTATCAAGGATGTATTTTTACTTTAATTTATATCTTTTTTGTCTTTTTTTATCTTTATTATCTCATTAGTCCAATCAGTAAAATATTATACTTACTCCCAATTATTATTCAACAGTTTCCAGTGTCAATTATTTCTCATATTTACATACTTATTGTTTATTATTACAGCTCATGATCCATAACCTATAGAACTCCTATTTTACATAAATTAGGGTAACTTACGGGTAGATCCCAATTTTCCATTAGTGGAAAAAACATGGGAAAAAGGTGAAGGGAGGGGGGCCCACATAGAATGCTGGATTCAAGATCAAGTCTGATTAGAACCATTTTTTGCATCATGGAAACAATTTAGATTATATGTCCCATTTTTCCCCACCTAGGGTCTTGGTTAATCCCCATGTCTTAAGTGATCTCACATTAATTTTACATAACTATGTGGGGTATGGTACTCATAGAAATAAAGCAAATGTGAATTCCTCATTTAGCCCACCTGGGGCTAGGCTTTTAAGCCTATAGATCCACTTAGTTTCTTCTTGCACATCTTGACATCTTTGACACAAAGTCACCTCCTCTCCAATCCCTTTTCACTGACTGGATTGCCGCAAATTTAAGGCCCCTTGGATCCCTGTTATGAAAGATTTTAAAGTGGTGGGACAGTGTATGTTTTTTCATACCCATTGACTAAACGGTACATTAAGAAGCCATTGTGGTAGATGACAGCTTGTATTTAAAATAAAACTGTTTCTTGCCACCGATTTGATATGTGCTACATACGAACCTATCATTTTTCACTTCTATGTTGAGATCTAGAAATTGTACCATTTGTGTAGTTATACTTTCCGTAAATTTTAAATTGCAATGATTATTATTTAATTCAAATATGAATTGTACCAACTCATTCTGTGTTTTATTGCAAATCAAAATAATATCATCGATGTAACGCCGCCAGAGCACCAGACCCGACCCCAGCTTGGGCAGGATATTGTCCTGCTCCCATGCCGCCATAAAAAAATTGGCGTAGTTGGGGTTGAATCTGGTGCCCATGGTGGTGCCCATCAACTGTAAATAATATTTAGAATTATAAAAGAAATACCGTATTTTTTGCTTTATAAGACACACCCGAAGATAAGACGCACCCCGGATTTTAGAGTAGGTAATGAGAATAAAACATTTTTTTCATCAGACCTCATCAGACCTCATATCAGATCCCCTTGGTTATTATTAACTGTGCTCACAAACAACGGTGTTTAAGAGCCTACGGCTCCCTCTGCAGTATAGGAGCTAAGGCAATAGAAATACTCTGTGATACACAACCGCAATTTCATGAGACTTATTTCTATTGATTCCATTTATTTATAGCCTCACTGATCTCCTTATATTTTATATACTCTTTATATTTTATACATTTTTTATTTTTAATATCTTTTGCATTTTTCTTTGTATCTTGTATTAACCATCCCAGCGCTGGTGATTCATATAGTTTATATTATCTATATGATATGTTTTATTGCCATATTTAAATATTTTTTATATATCTAGAATAAAATATCTATATAATTTCCTTTTACAAGAAACAAGTGACCAATTAAGTTTATATTTTACTCATTATTTTTATTACTCATTATTTTTAAACTAATTTAATACAAATATATACACATATATCAAATATACAGATGGATAATGGGTGTGCCTATCAATACCACTATTTCTAAAGTTGCACCATTCAAAATAAATTGTTAACTGATCATTTTCTAAATCTTTTTTTTGGGGTTATTATTTTTGAAACTGCATTTATCCCCAGATAGGATGGGGTTTCTCTAACAAAAGGCTGTAATAGGCAGTCTAAATACTGATGAACAGTTAAAGGTTTTATGTATGAAAGCCAGAGAAAAAGGCATTTTAAATAAATCTGACTTATATTTTATTTTGGGGACATCAAGAAGGTTACCTGTATTCTACTGCATCCTGAAGGTGCACAAGGACCCAAACAACCCCCCAGGCAGGCCCATAGTGTCTGGGATAGGGTCTTTGACCTCGAACTTGTCCCAGTATTTAGACCGCCTATTACAGCCTTATGTGAGAGAAACCCCGTCCTATCTGAAAGATACTACGGAGGTAGTCCAACTATTTGAAAAACTTGAGTACAAATCAGACTGGATCTTGGCAAACGTTGGAAGTAAGTTCATTGTATACATGTATAAGTCACACACAGGGGATAAATGAGTTTCAAAAATAATAACCCAAAAAAAATATTTTGAAATTGATCAGTTACAATTTATTTTGGATGGTATTAAGTTTGTATTGACACATAAAAGAAATAGTTATCATTCTAAATATTATTTACAGTTGATGGGCACCCCATGGGCACCAGATTCGCCCCCAGCTACGCCAATTTGTTTATGGCGGCATGGGAGCAGGACAATATCTTGCCCAAGCTGGGGTCGGGTCTGGTGCTCTGGCGGCGCTACATCGACGATATTATTTTGATTTGGAATAAAACACAGAGTGAGTTGGTACAATTCATATTGGAATTAAATAATAATCATTGCAATTTAAAATTTACAGAAAGTATAAGTGAATAAATGGTACAATTTCTAGATCTCAACATAGAAGTGAAAAATGATAGGTTCGTATGTAGCACATATCAAAAATCGGTGGCAAGAAACAGTTTTATTTTAAATACAAGCTGTCATCTACCACAATGGCTTCTTAACGTACCGTTTAGTCAATTCCGTCGCTTAAAACGCAATTGTATGTTAGAAGACCAATTCGATAGGGAAGCACAAGCAATGAAAAAACAATATTTAGATAAACAGTATCCATCACTGGTATTAGATGAAGCATTAAATAAAGTAAAAGGATTGAATAGGGAAACCTTTTTTCAGGAGCGAAAAACAACAAAAATAGAGGAAAATGCAGCTAAATTAATATTACCCTTTAATGTTGAATAAAAGAAAGTTTCAGCCATTATAAATAAGCACTGGCATTTACTGCAGGATGATAAAGTTTTGGCAGCAACCCTCCCAAATAGACTATCCATTGTCTACACTAGAGCACCCAATTTGGGTCTAAAAATTGCACCAACAGTAAAACGTAAACAGGACACTATTACTATAGTCCCATGGGATATACCCAAGGGATTTTATAGATGTGGAATATGTGCTAATTGCAAGTTAACAAAATTCAACAGAAAAACAACCAAAATTGTACCCAGTAGCAACTCATAAGAGTGGGAAATAAAAGAAGTACAATCCTACAATAGTGAGACTGTTAAATATATACAGTACAGACCAAAAGTTTGGACACACCCTCTCATTTAAAGAGTTTTCTGTATTTTCATGACTATGAAAATTGTAGATTCACACTGAAGGCATCAAAACTATGAATTAACACATGTGGAATTATATACTTAACAAAAAAGTGTGAAACAACTGAAAATATATGTCTTATATTCTAGGTTCTTCAAAGTAGCCACCTTTTGCTTTGATTACTGCTCTTGCCATTCTCTTGATGAGCTTCAAGAGGTAGTCACCTGAAATGGTATTCCAACAGTCTTGAAGGTTTGGTAGCCATGCTGGTTCAGTATGCCTTCAATTTTGAATAAATCCCCAACAGTGTCACCAGCAAAGCACCCCCACACCATCACACCTCCTCCTCCATGCTTCACGGTGGGAACCAGGCATGTAGAGTCCATCCGTTCACCTTTTCTGCGTCGCACAAAGACACGGTGGTTGGAACCAAAGATCTCAAATTTAGACTCATCAGACCAAAGCACAGATTTTCACTAGTCTAATGTCCATTCCTTGTGTTCTTTAGCCCAAACAAGTCTCTTCTGCTTGTTGCCTGTCCTTAGCAGTGGTTTCCTAGCAGCTATTTTTACCATGAAGGCCTGCTGCACACAGTCTCCTCTTAACAATTGTTGTAGAGATATGTCTGCTGCTAGAACTCTGTGTGGCATTGACCTGGTCTCTAATCTGAGCTGCTGTCAACCTGCGATTTCTGAGGCTGGTGACTCGGATGAACTTATCCTCCGCAGCAGAGGTGACTCTTGGTCTTCCTTTCCTGGGGCGGTCCTCTTGTGAGCCAGGTTATTTGTAGTGCTTGATGGTTTTTGCGACTGCACTTGGGGACACTTTCAAAGTTTTCCCAATTTTTCAGACTGACTGACCTTCATTTCTTAAAGTAATGATGGCCACTCGTTTTTCTTTACTTAGCTGCTTTTTTCTTGCCATAATACAAATTCTAACAGTCTGTTCAGTAGGACTATCAGCTGTGTATCCACCTGACTTCTGCACAACACTCATGGTCCCAACCCCATTTATAAGGCAAGAAATCCCACTTATTAAACCCGACAGGGCACACCTGTGAAGTGAAAACCATTTCAGGTGACTACCTCTTGAAGCTCATCAAGAGAATGCCAAGAGTGTGCAAAGCAGTAATCAAAGCAAAAGGTGGCTACTTTGAAGAACCTAGAATATAAGACATATTTTTAGTTTTCACACTTTTTTGTTAAGTATATAATTCCACATGTGTTAATTCATAGTTTTGATGCCTTCAGTGTGAATCAACAATTTTCATAGTCATGAAAATACAGAAAACTCTTTGAATGAGAAGGTGTGTCCAAACTTTTGGTCTGTACTGTATATTGGAGTTCCCCTGTTCCAAGCAATACATGGGCCGTACAGGTAGGACATTAAAAATTAGAGTGGCCGAACATATAAACAACTAGCAGAAAGACCCGGCTTCGCCTGGGTATATTTCATCTATTTATTTAATGTTTCTGTGTGTCGTTGCAGAGAGGAAGTCAATGCAGCTGACAGAAATTGATTTTTACCTTCATTTTTTCAATCCCTATTGGCTGCAGAGTGGGAGGGGGTGTGGTTTAATGGGACACGGTGGGGGGGGTTAAGTCCTTCATTTCAGGGTGGCCTGAATTATAGGTTAATGCCATGGTAATTTGAGGCCACAATGGGTAGCAGTGGAAGAAAACATTGCTTTGCGCAGGTATATTTAATCTATTTCATTTAATGTTTCTGTGTGTCGTTGCAGAGAGAAAGTCATTCTCCCTCCCATCCCTGCAGCTGACAGATGTCGATTTTTACCTTCAATTGTTCAATCTCCATTGGCTGCGGAGCGGGAGGGGTCATGGCCTGACTGAGTCGGGGGCGTGACGTTGCAAGACCTGGGGCGGGGTTTTAAGTCCTTCTTTTGATGGTGGCCAGAATTACAGGTCGATGCCATGGTAATTTATGAGGACACGCCATGGGTAACAGTGGAAGAAAAACATTGCTTTGCACGGGTATATTTAATCTATTTCATTTAATGTTTCTGTATGTTGTTGCAGAAAGAAATCCAACTTCCCTCCCACCCCTGCAGCTGACAGAAGTTGATTTTTACTAGAGATGAGCGAGTAGTGAAATATTCGAAAGTTCGAAATTCGATTCGAATAGACCGCGAAATTCGACTATTCGACCGGATATCGAATCCCATTAAAGTCTATGGGAAAAAAATGCTCGCCACTTGGAAATCTCAATTCGACCACTTGGAGGTCACCAAGTCCACCCTGGAACCTCAGAAAAGGATGCCAACACTGCTGGAATGCAACTGGGACAGCAGGGGAAGCATGTCTGGGTGCATATAACGCGCCCAAGTCGCACTATTACGCCACTATCACAGCCTCTCAACAATACACTCCAAAGACAATGTAACCTCTCTGTAAAGTGAGACCATACAAGGAAACCTTCTTTCCTCTACATTGCCATGGACCCCAAGCCAAACTAGACAAAAAAGAAGATAAAATTCTGCACCCCTTAAAATCACGTTGCCTATGACAACCACAGATGGCATAGGCAAGGGGGAAAGCAAATAGACCCCACCCCTAATTGTCATTGTGTGTGTGTGTGAGATGTGGTCAGACATGTCTTCTTTAAAATGTAAAAACAACTCAAACACATGCAGAAGCCTTAAAATGCCCAAATTGTTGGCGCTTGAGATGTCAGTGACCCGACCTGGCCCAGTGTCATGTCTAGCAGGTAAAGCAGTGGGGATGTTGAGGGATGCGTAGGACCGCAAAAGGCAGGAAGAGGCCGTGGGCTGGCCAGAGGCTCATGGAAAATTTTGTGGAGGCCCAAGAGGTGAGACGTCTTAAAATTGTGTGGAGGCTAAAGAGGTGAGACGTGTTAAAAATTATGTGGAGGCCCAAGAGGTGACACCTCTTAAAAATTATGTGGAGGCCCGAGAGGGTGAGACCTCGAAAACGTTTTGTGGAGGCCCAAGAGGTGACACTCTTAAAAATTATGTGGAGGCCCAAGAGGTGACACCTCTTAAAAATTATGTGGAGGCCCGAGAGGTGAGACGTGTTAAAACCTTTTGTGGAGGCCCAAGAGTGACACCTCTTAAAAATTATGTGGAGGCCCAAGAGGTGACACCTCTTAAAAATTATGTGGAGGCCCAAGAGGTGAGACCTCTTAAACATTTTGTGGAGGCCCAAGAGGTGAGCCATAAATATAAAAAATTGTTCTTATTTACGGAGCAATTCTACGGCGGTTAAGGAGGAGGAGGAGGAGGTGGAGGAGAAATGGCACTTCATACAGATGGCACTTCACTTTTGGCTGCTTTCCACTGTTAACCTCTTAAACCTTTTGTGGAGGCCCAAGAGGTGTTGCTTTTAAAGGCTGCAGTTATCCACAGATTTGCATGCAATGTAAAATGGTTACACTCATTTTATAAAGGCAACTATCATGAAAATCAGTTTAAATGTATTGAGGGCAGCACAGAGTATTTCTACAGAGGAAGGAGTTATTCTTTTTATTTTTTTTCCTTTTTTTTATATGTATATGCTGTTGCCTTCAGTATATGAGAGTTGATTTCATGATGCTACTGCAGCCACTTAAAACGTTTTAAGTCTTGTTTTGTTTTTTTGAATACTGAGAATGCTATTTTGTACCAGATTTTGTATGTAAAGACTGAACACATTAAAATGAGAATGTTACCAAAATTATAATTTATAATTTATTTACCTTTTGTGGAGGCCCAAGAGGTGAGACCTCTTAAAAATTATGTGGTGGCCCAAGAGGTGAGACCTCTTAAAAATTATGTGGTGGCCCAAGAGGGGAGACCCGTTAAAAATTATGTGGAGGCCCAAGAGGTGAGACCTGTTAAACATTTTGTGGAGGCCCAAGAGGTGAGACGTGTTAAACCTTTTGTGGAGGCCCAAGAGGTGAGACCTCTTAAAAATTATGTGGTGGCCCAAGAGGGGAGACCCGTTAAAAATTATGTGGAGGCCCAAGAGGTGAGACCTGTTAAAGATTTTGTGGAGGCCCAAGAGGTGAGACGTATTAAAAATTATGTGGAGGCCCAAGAGGGGAGACGTGTTAAAAATTATGTGGAGGCCCAAGAGGGGAGACGTGTTAAAAATTATGTGGAGGCCCAAGAGGTGAGACCTCTTAAACATTTTGTGGAGGCCCAAGAGGTGAGACCTCTTAAACATTTTGTGGAGGCCCAAGAGGTGAGCCATAAATATAAAAAATTGTTCTTATTTATGGAGCAATTCTACGGCGGTTAAGGAGGAGGAGGAGGAGGTGGAGGAGGAAATGGCACTTCATACAGATGGCACTTCACTTTTGGCTGCTTTCCACTGTTAACCTCTTAAACCTTTTGTGGAGGCCCAAGAGGTGTTGCTTTTTAAAGGCTGCAGTTATCCACAGATTTGCATGCAATGTAAAATGGTTACACTCATTTTATAAAGGCAACTATCATGAAAAATCAGTTTAAATGTATTGAGGCAGCACAGAGTATTTCTACAGAGGAAGGAGTATTCTTTTTATTTTTTTCCTTTTTTTATATGTATATGCTGTTGCCTTCAGTATATGAGAGTTGATTTCATGATGCTACTGCAGCCACTTAAAACGTTTTAAGTCTTGTTTTGTTTTTTTGAATACTGAGAATGCTATTTTGTACCAGATTTTGTATGTAAAGACTGAACACATTAAAATGAGAATGTTACCAAAATTATAATTTATAATTTATTTACCTTTTGTGGAGGCCCAAGAGGTGAGACCTCTTAAAAATTATGTGGTGGCCCAAGAGGTGAGACCTCTTAAAATTATGTGGTGGGCCCAAGAGGGGAGACCCGTTAAAAATTATGTGGAGGCCCAAGAGATGAGACCTGTTAAACATTTTGTGGAGGCCCAAGAGGTGAGACGTGTTAAACCTTTTTGTGGAGGCCCAAGAGGTGAGACCTCTTAAAAATTATGTGGTGGCCCAAGAGGGGAGACCCGTTAAAATTATGTGGAGGCCAAGAGGTGAGACCTGTTAAAGATTTTGTGGAGGCCCAAGAGGTGAGACGTATTAAAAATTATGTGGAGGCCCAAGAGGGGAGACGTGTTAAAAATTATGTGGAGGCCCAAGAGGGGAGACGTGTTAAAAATTATGTGGAGGCCCAAGAGGTGAGACCTCTTAAACATTTTGTGGAGGCCCAAGAGGTGAGACCTCTTAAACATTTTGTGGAGGCCCAAGAGGTGAGACGTGTTAAACCTTTTGTGGAGGCCCAAGAGGTGAGACCTCTTAAAAATTATGTGGTGGCCCAAGAGGGGAGACCCGTTTAAAAATTATGTGGAGGCCCAAGAGGTGAGACCTCTTAAACATTTAGCGCAGGCCCAAGAGGTGAGCCATAAATATATAAATTGTTCTTATTTACGGAGCAATTCTACGGCGGTTAAGGAGGAGGAGGAGGAGGAAATGGCACTTCATACATATGGCACTTTACTTTTGGCTGCTTTCCACGGTTGGAAAAGCAAAGTCCGGGTCAATCCACTTGCTGTTCATTTTGATTAGCGTCAGCCTGTCGGCACTGTCGGTTGACAGGCGGCTGCGCTTATCGGTGATAATGCCCCGGCCAGCGCTGAACACCCTTTTCTGATAGCACGCTGGCGGCAGGGGCAGGCAAGCACCTCCAAGGCGTACAGGGACAGTTCCAGCCACGTGTCCAACTTGGAGACCCAGTAAGTGTAGGACGCCGAGGGATCGGGGAGGACAGGGTTACGGTCTGCCAGGTACTCCCGCAACATCCG
>ONZH01020730.1:0-29410 GCA_900303285.1 Rhinella marina | reverse complement strand
TCTCTTTCGTATAGCCGATACTGTGGATGCCTACAGCCTGCAATTCAAATCTTTTGCACAGTTTGCAGGAGCACGCTAATTTACGAGATCAGAAAGCTTCCATTACCTGCAGGCCCGTCACTTATGTTAGCTCTCTATTTGGGACCCTCCAAGTCTCCATCCCCACTAGATTTGAACGTTTTATGCCGATTAGGGACAGACACTAAAGGCCTGATTTCTGCGATTTATCGCCCTCCTGGCTACCCGAATGCAGATGAGATTCCTCACCATAAGTATATGGATAAATGGGCTCGGGACATTGGGTCTCCTGTTTCCCATGCCGGCATGGCAGATCATTTGGAACAGAGCAGCACAGATCGTCCATATGTACCACTTACAAAGAGACGCAGTATAGCTGCTTATGCATTGGTATCATACTCCAGCTCTTCTTCATTCGCTGAACCCTGCCATTCCTTCTGTCTGTTGGCGCTGCATGGGGGATATGGGTTCCTTATACCACATTTTTTGGACGTGTCCCTTAATCGTCCCTTTTTGGGAGGGCGTCAGAGATGTGATCCAGTCGCTTTTCTCAACTCCAGTTGTCTTGGATCCAAAAACATACTTGCTTAATCTCCCTCCCCGGGGGATGCGTAGCCAGGCTTCCAGGCTGTTTCTGCTCCTATGTACAGCAGCTAAGTCCCTGATAGCTAAATGTTGGAAACAAACCTCACCCCCGTCTGTGTCCATGTTCTTGGCCAGGATTAGAGATGTTCGATCCTTAGACTATCTTACGGCTTCCCTTAACAATTCCCTAGACAAGTTCAATGCGGTATGGCTGCCATGGGATGAACACCCTTCATACCCTTGAACCCTCTGTTCCTTTTCCCCTTTCCGATTATGTCTTATCTTCTCCCTTCCCTCCTCGTTCGTCTTTGTGGTGTCATTTTGTTTTTTGTTAATTCTAATGGGTACACTGTAATGATGCACAAAGAGACGATATTGGTTGGTACTATGAGCTTTATTGATACACTTCTTAGCATATTGCTCCAGCTGGTTCATCTCTGTATAATATTCTTTATGTAAACATATTGATTTTGTAATCCTGTTTTTTGATCTCTCTTATGTACTCTATGGTACCTTTTGTATATGTCTTAAAAATGTTTGAAAAATTGAGCACCTTCTTCGGTGCTTATAAAATAAACAGTTTAAAAAAAAAAAAAAAGAATACTAGAATATGCCATCAATGTCAGATGGGTTTGGGTCCCAAAAAGCCATAAAACATTTGGTTGGCCAGACTAAGCACAAAGCAATAAAAACTATAAAAACTATTTGTGATGCAAAACAATAAAAAATAGTGTCTGGATAAATATTATTATGGTCTTGACAACGTTTGGAAACAGTTCTCCATATGACGCGGCTGCTGTAGGTCACAGGCAGAATGTTAATATCTAGATAAACTTTCCATAGCGATAACTCATCGAGTATCCAAACACTTAAGAAATTTCCTACATTTGTACAATTTACTTTCAGCAGAATAATCAGGGACGGCTTTGGGCTGTGACAATCTGGGCAGTTGCCCGGGACCCCTGTTTTCAAGGGGTCTCCAAGGACAGGACACTAAGGTAGACACTGAACGTGGAGCTAAAATACTATGCTCCACTGGGATATGTTTTAGGGAAGAATACGTCTGTGAAGGCGGACATATACATTAAAGGGAGCCTGTCAGCAGCTTTGATTATGCTAAGCTACTGACAGAGTTCAGGGGGAGGAGTGCAAACATAGCTTTTGTGGAGCTTTTCTCTTCAGGATTAGTGTGAATATGAAGTTTTATTCTGCCAAATTCTGCTCTTTCAAGGCCCAGGAGGCGGAGCTTTACTCTGAAGTACTCTCAGCTCTCTGCATTAAACTGCCCCTCCCCTCAGCTGTAGCATCCAACCAGGAGACCACTACAGCTGTCACTCACAGCAGAGGGGAGGGGATGTGAAGTAGCTCAGTGCAAATAGTGCTTAAAGGGAACCTGTCACCTCCTGTAGGGAAAAAAAACTGTTAGCAGTACCTTAATCTGGTGGCCAGGGTGACGCTAAAGAAGGTCTTGATAAGGAGAAGAGATTCCTGTAAATAGAAGAAATTGATGTTTTAATCCTGTTCAGAACGCTGACTTGACTCGGCTTGAAGTCAAGGGGGCAGCGGCTAGCCAAGAAAACCACTCCCCCTGGTCAACTTGAATGACAGTTGCCGTTGGGCCGGGGATCGCGCAATTCTCGCGCATGCGCGGTGCGCAATTTCTCCCTGCGCGATCCCGGCCCCGGCTCTTCACTTCTGCGGCGCTTTTGTCCCTACAGCGCATGCGCCGCAGAAGCAAGCGAGCGCGCGGGGACGGCGGGTGGGCGCGCTCTGGCAAGTGACAGGTTCCCTTTAACAGTCGCTCCTGGGCACTTATAAGCAGAGAATAAAACTTCATATTCACACTACTCCTGATAAGAAAAGCTTCTCAAAAGTTATGTGTGTCCTACACTCCCAGCACCCTACCTACTGCTGTCAGCAAGTACAATAAACATGAACAAGACGAGTTACAGACTGGTATAGAAAAAGAGAGGACCTTGTCCGTGGGGTCTTACCATCTATGTGGGATGGAGGAAGGATACAGTAGGTAATGGTAGAAGCTGCTCATATGGTGGTATAGTGGCAGCAGGGTCACTAGTTGTAGGCTTGCCTGATGAGGTGGGTTTTCAGGTTTCTTTTGAAGGTTTCCATGGTAGGTGAGGGGTAGAGAGTTCCAGAGTTTGGGGGATGCACAGGAGAAATCTTGGAGGCCTTTAAGTAAAACAGTCAGGAATAGATGCTGGATGCTGTAAGTGACTTTCTATGGTGAGGTCAGTCGCTTCTTCAGGCATAGTACATACATGTACCAGAAAAATAAAATGCCCATAGCAACCAATCAGATTCCACCTTACATTTTTGACAGCACCTTTGGAAAATGAAAGGTGGAATCTGATTGGTTGCTATAGGCAACCAATTTGATAAATGACCTCCATCGTATGTTGAGTCTGGTTTCAACGTACAATGGCCCAGAAAAGACCATTGTATCCTGAGGGCGCACTGTATTACTAATAGTACATTGGTAATTGCCAGACAGATGGTATGTGGGGGGACCTATTACAGATTTTGCATTGAAGATTTTGGGGGTGCAGGGTCTCAGAGTCCAGCTGATGAGAAACTGATGGCCTATCCTGAGGACAGGCCATCACCTATAAAAACCCTGGACATCCCCTTTAAGTTACACCTTTAAATAACGAGAAGTTGTGTAATCGCACATTATCTTGTCTCCTAGATTACTCCTTTTGAGGCCTGTCTGGTGCTGAGCATTGGGAAAACCTGGGGAGGAATCACAGATCCCATTGTTGGATTTTGCATTAACAAAAGCAAATGGACTGTCATTGGACGACTGATGCCATGGTGGGTGAGATTTGTTGTTATTCGGGCACACCCCTATTTTGGAGGTCTGACCTTTTACTACATGCAGTTGGTTAATGCAATGAATGTATGTGGTCTATATGTAAGTGATGGGGGATGCAGGCTGCCCAGCACATGTGCAATTGCATCCTCAGCTGTAATATGTGTTAGCCCAAAGCTTACATGTCTCCTACTGGAAAATAACGTGAACTAGCAGGAGCCGGCTTCGCCCGGGTATATTTCATTTAATGTTTATGTGTGTGTCGTTAAAAGATATTGAGAGTGACCTCTACAGCACCCCGCCTCTTTAACAGTAACCTCCACAGCACCCACCCCTTAAAGGGGTTGTCCCACGAAAAATATTTTACAGTTTTCAAACCAGCACCTGCATCTGAATACTTTTGTAATTTCATGTAATTAAACATTCTGTACAGCCACTGAGTTATTCAATAAAATGTATCTGTATAGTGCCACTTAATTTCTTATTTCTTTGACCTGCTCACTGAGAAGGCCGCACATGCTCAGTTTCATCTTTCAACTGCCTCCTGAGCTATGATAGGAGGAGCTGAGACACGCCTCCTAAGCTGCAGCACAAAAGACACTCCCCTTGAGCTGTCACCTTGATATAAATCTAGCAGAGCAATGAATGAGGAGATCTCTGGATCCATGTGTGGTACAGGGCTGGTTCTAGCATTGTTAGAAAAGTATTGTCATGGACTATATGATGTCTGATTTTCATTTTTTACATTATTCGTGGGATAACCCCTTTAACACTGACTCCCCCCAAAGTGCCCCATCTCCTTAAAATAGGACCTCCACAGCAGCACACCCCCTTAACTTTGACCTTCACAGCAGCCTGCACCTTTAACAGTAACCTCCACAGCACCCACCCCTTAACACTGACTCCCCCCACAGTGCCCCATCTCCTTAAAATAGGACCCCCACAGCAGCTCACACCCTTAACTTTGACCTTCACAGCAGCCTGCACCTTTAACAGTTAGTTCC
Source organism: Rhinella marina (assembly GCA_900303285.1). Taxonomy (NCBI): domain Eukaryota; kingdom Metazoa; phylum Chordata; class Amphibia; order Anura; family Bufonidae; genus Rhinella; species Rhinella marina. Next base: position 24,973 of record ONZH01020730.1, on the reverse strand, counting down.
ATAGCATTTCACCCCCTTGACAGTGACCTCCACAGGGGCCTGCCCCGTTAAGTGACCTCTACAGCACCCACCCCTTAACACTGACCATAGGTTACAGTCCCCTTAACTGACCACCATTCCTGGCCCCCTTGACAGAAACCTCCACAACGAATGCCCCTTTAACAGTGACTGTCACAATACCCCACTCCCTTAACAGTGACCTCACAGTACCCCGCTGCTCCTTTAATGGTGACCTCCACAGTTCCCTCCTCCCTTAACAGTGACCTCCACAGTGCCCACCCCTTTAACAGTGACCTCCACAGCAGTCTGCCCCCTTAACAGTAACATCCACAGCGCCCTCCCCTTTAACTGTGATCTCCACAGCAGCCAGCCCCTAGGGTGGCCAGAGGTCCATTTTTAGGCCGGACAGTCTGGCTTTCAGACTCCCTGTCTTCTGTCCGATGCAGAGCCTGGACGGACACAGGGAACAGCTCACTCTCAGACAGCAGCACTGTGCAGTCTGAGCATTAGCTGCAGGGACAAAGTCACCCTCCCACCCCTGCAGCTGACTGAAGTTGATTTTTACCTTCATTTTTGCAAACCCTGTCGGCTTCGGAGTTAGAGGGGGCGCAGCCTAAACCGGTTGGGTTGTGGCTTAGCGGGACTTGGGGCGGGCTTTTAAGTCCTTCTTTTGAGGGTGGCCTGAATTACAGGTCGATGCCATGGTAATTTATGAGGAAACACAGTGGGTAGCAGTGGAAGAAAACATCTTTTATTACTACTGAATGGTAAATAAGTGAAATTTACATTATATTAGGTAATGATTGATGATGAATTAGTCTAAAACATAATATTGTTATATTTATGGTAACCGGAATACCCCCTTTAACAGTGTCATCCACAGCGCTCTGCCCCTTTAAAGTGAAGAAAAATGGCTGGGTTGTTATGGAGACCTGGTGTGAAACTGTCTGTATGTGGAGAGTAAGGGCCTGCGAACTTCTATTGGCTGATAAGAGTCATGTGACCAGGCTTCTATTGGTTAATGCATTTTTTGGGAATATCTCAGGAACGGTACGTCCTGGAGAGCTGAGACCTGGTCTAAAACCTTCCGGGCACCTGATGTACCTGTGTGCCAAATTTCGTGATTGTAGCTGCAACGATGCGGATTCCTTTAGCGGACATACACACACACATATACACACACATACATACACACATACATACACTCAGCTTTATATATTAGATGTGTCACTTGTCCTGAAATATACAGGTCATGTGATCACCCATAAAAACATCTGCTTCTGACCAAAAAAGACGGTACATCTCCGATTGTGCAGAGAAACACGACCTCTCGGTAACACATAATAAGCGGCTTCAGCCTAGCTGCACTGTCTAATGGAACTGCATGGTAGTCTGAAGTACCCTCCTGTCTCATCAGAGGTTTAGGCCGCTGCTCTGTCCCTCCATCATGCTTTACACTGCGGCCCTGCCTGTCCAGACTGAAGATGAGCTCCCTTGGTTTATCTGCAATCATTTTCTCTTAAAGGGCTATAACCATGTGGGACCTTGATGTCCCTCATGGTCAGTGTGCTGTTGTTCACTTCTGAGGCCTGTTCTGGAGATAGGAGCAGGTCCCAGAGGTAGCAATATGCCATGAATGTCCTAGATGGGAATACCCTTTAAGTATTCGGCAGTTTGCTATATCAGTGTCCAGGAAACAAGCAATATGGCTGCCATTACAGACCTCCCTTAAAGAGGGTTTCCATTACTTAGATATTGATGGCCTAGCTGATCGGTGGTTGCCTGACACCCTGCACCCCTCACAGTACTTATGGTCAGGGGTGCACCTAGCCTTTCTGCTGCCTGAGGCGAAAACTAAAACGGCACCCCCCTTCCTCTTTCCAGTGCCAATTTCTTAACCTATCTCCTTTGCCACAATGAAAGTGCTCATTCCCCATGGCCCTTCTGCTGCCCCCTCTTGACCCTGCCTGGTGCTGCCTCAGGCGATCGCCTCACCTGGCCTCATTGGTGGTGCACCCCTGGTTATGGCAGCCACCGATACTTCAAACCATACAGTGGATGGAGTCGGAAGCAGAAGGTTCTGTCCACGGCGTTGTGGCCGTGCCGGGTACTGCAGCTCCGCTCCGATAATTACACCAGTCCCGGAAGGAGGCTTCCTTTCACTGTGCCAGCGTCTGCCTGAAACAGCTGATCGGAGGGGGTGTGGAGTATTGGACAGCCACAATCTAATATTTATGACATATCCTGAGGACAGGCCATCAATATCTATGTCCTGGAACATCCCTTTAAAGGGGTGGTCTCACCATAAACAAAGGATAAATCATAAGTATTTGATGTTTTGAAGTTTGACCATTGACTTGGACCGTTAGCCTCATGATCATGGGAGCTCAGCAGTGGGACCTCTAGCGATCCACCATGGGATAGGTGATAATGTATTATGGTGGGACAACTCTTAAAGGATTGCTGTCCACCTCTCCTAGGCTTCTGAATGCCAGATTGTCCTTGCTTTGCAGAAGATGTTGGGCACACTAAATCAATAGAGAAGACACCACCAGTCATCTCCTTAGACCCCCCAAGTCTCCTTAGACCTGCTGCCAAGATTTCATGAATTTTGCCGAGAGCACATAGTCAGTGACCATGGTTTGCAGTACGTCTGGTGGTGGTGGATCTGATATGTTGAAAATCAAGCATGGCCAGCACTTTTTTCACCCTGGGATAGAGTGGGGGCACCAACACACACATTAGATGGTCGGTTGGTCCTACAGGTTCTGCAGATGTTCTTCTGACGTGTGGCCACCTTCAGTAGTAATTTGTAGACTACAGGAGAGTGGTTCTTGTAGGGCTTCTGACCAGATCTGCTTGGCTGCAGTCTAAGCTGGAAGTTTGGGAAGTTTCAGCACCGGGCGAGTGGACAGCGAGTGAAATCACATTTTTACTTCTTACACCCTCCATAGACGCCGAGAACTGAGGCTCCAGGAATTAAACCATCCTGAGGCCTCATGCACACATTTGAGACTCATTCCTTGCGGCTTGGATGCGGGCCCATTCACTTCAATGATACCATGATCAACTATTTCAGGCAGCCACCAGCTTCGGAAACAGCACAGTGGATGGAGAGCTGTTTACGGCATGGGAATGGGACCTGAGCTGCAGTACCCTTGTATGGCCACTACACAGTGGATGGCGCCTTCTGCTTCTGGCTCCATCCACTGTAGTCTTCCAGCTGCCTGAAACTGCTAATCCACAGGGGTTCGGGGTGTTGGACACCCACCAATCTGATATTGATGACTTATCCTGAAGATAGGCCAATATCAATATTTATATTTAAAAAAAAAAACAACCTTTAAGTCCTGGACTCAGAATTACTGGGAACACCCCAAAACAGCCAGGCGTTTGCATAAGGCCCTCTCTGTGGGTTTGTTAAAGCAGTTTGGTACTGTTAGCAAGTATGCCCTGGGGTCCTGTCACATTAAAGTTAATTCCCATATGGACCCCAGAATACAGCACCCACAGTGTAGTGTGACCGTGACCTAGACTCCACACAATGGGTGCAGTGTGCCAATAGAGCAGGAAGTTCCTGGAGATTTCCATTTTTATTATGTTAGAAACAGCACCACTCTTGTCCATGGTATGTATGTGGTATTGCAGTTAAAGAAGAACTCCCGCAAAAAAATTTATTCCATGTCCTGCTAGAAAGGTACATGATGTAATCTGTAGTGAATGTCATTTTCTTACCAGTAGCTGAATTTTTGAGTTATATCATCCTGAAGTTTCTTATCTGTGTCATGTGACAAGGAATTAGACCCACCAACTCACACAGCACCTTATGTGTGGACAGGAAGTCTAATTCTCTATGTATTCCTATGGGAGCCTCACTTTCAGTCTCATAGGAATGAATAGAGAAGTGACTGGCTTGCTGTCCTGGGTCAGTTGGAGGTCAGGGAGTTGGTCACATGACTCAGCTACAATAAGAAGAAAGTGGAAACTCTCAATTTCATCCTCTGATAAGAAAATGACAATCACTACAGATTACATCATGCACCTTTCTAACAGGTCAGAGAATAATTTTTTTTGCGGGAGTTCTTCTTTAAATTCAAATGCAATACCAGACACAGCCTGTAGACACAACCTATCAACCCCATTAATAATATATGTTGAAGAATAATGAACAATTATGGTGATTTTGGGAGGAACTTATTGTTTTGGGATTGCCCTGATTTTTGGAACCTGGATTGGGTGGAGTAATTAGGAACTTTTTAGGGAGATTATAGTAGACCAGGGATGGCCAACCTGTGGCACTCTAGGTGTTACAAAACTACAATTCCCAGCATGCCGAGACAACATACAGCTATCAGCCTACAACAGGGCATGGTGGTAGTTGTAGTTTTACAACAGCTGGAGGGCTGTGATTTTAGTATAAAACTGGATAAAAACATAGATGAATATTGCCTGATCCCTATAGCAAGACTAGCCAGCAGACTCTCCTGTTGACTGCTCTTGGATAATGTTGTTTCCTCTATGATAAACTGGTACCAGAGTTTTACGTGCCCCATACAAGTTCAGTATGTACAGGACTGCACCACCAATGAGGCGAGGTGAGGCAGCACCAGGTAGGGGCAAGAGGGGGCAGCGGAAGGGCCATGGGCAATGAGCGAGTTCATTGTGGCAAAGGGGTTAGGTTAAGGAATTGGCATGGTGGGGCGGGAGGCATTTCAGTTTTCGCCTCAGGCAGCAGAAAGGCTAGGTGCACCACTGAGTATGTACAGTCATGGCCAAAAGTTTTGAGAATGACACAAATATTCTATTTTCACATGATCCGCTGCCCTCTGGTTTTTATGTGTGTTTGTCAGATGTTTTTATCACATACAGAAATATAATTGCAATCATATTATGAGTAACAAAAGCTTATATTGACAGTCAGAATGAGTTAATGCAGCAAGTCAATATTTGCAGTGTTGACCCTTCTTCTTCAGGACCTCTGCAATTCTCCCTGGCATGCTCTCAATCAACTTCTGGACCAAATCCTGACTGATAGCAGTCCATTCTTGCACAATCAATGCTTGCATTTTGTCAGAATTTGTAGGTTTTTGTTTGTCCACCCGTCTCTTGATGATTGACCACAAATTCTCAATGGGATTAAGATCTGGGGAGTTTCCAGGCCATGGACCCAAAATCTCTATGTTTTGTTCCCTCAGCCATTTAGTTATCACCTTTGCTTTATGGCAAGGTGCTCCATCATGCTGGAAAAGGCATTGTTGATCGCCAAATTTCTCTTGGACGGTTGGGAGAAGTTGCTCTCGGAGGACATTCTGGTACCATTCTTTATTCATGGCTGTGTTTTTAGGCAAGACTGTGAGAGAGCCGATTCCCTTGGCTGAGAAGCAACCCCACACATGAATGGTTTCAGGATGCTTTACAGTTGTCATGAGACAAGACTGGTGGTAGCGCTCACCTCGTCTTCTCCGAATAAGCTGTTTTCCAGATGTCCCAAACAATCGAAAAGGGGATTCATCAGAGAAAATGACTTTTCCCCAGTCCTCAGCAGTCCACTCCCTGTACCTTTTGCAGAATATCAGTCTGTCCCTGATGTTTTTTTTGGAGAGAAGTGGCTTCTTTGCTGCCCTCCTTGAGACCAGGCCTTGCTCCAAGAGTCTCCGCCTCACAGTGCGTGCAGATGCACTCACACCTGCCTGCTGCCATTCCTGAGCAAGCTCTGCACTGCTGGTAGCCCGATCCCGCAGCTGAAACACTTTTAGGAGACGGTCCTGGCGCTTGCTGGTCTTTCTTGGGCGCCCTGGAGCCTTTTTGGCAACAATGGAACCTCTCTCCTTGAAGTTCTTGATGATGCGATAGATTGTTGACTGAGGTGCAATCTTTCTAGCTGCGATACTCTTCCCTGTTAGGCCATTTTTGTGCAGTGCAATGATGACTGCACGTGTTTCTTTAGAGATAACCATGGTTAACAGAAGAGAAACAATGATGCCAAGCACCAGCCTCCTTTTAAAGTGTCCAGTGGTGTCATTCTTACTTAATCATGACAGATTGATCTCCAGCCCTGTCCTCATCAACACCCACACCTGTGTTAATGGAGCAATCACTGAAACGATGTTAGCTGGTCCTTTTAAGGCAGGGCTGCAATGATGTTGAAATGTGTTTTGCGGGATAAAGTTCATTTTCTAGGCAAACATTGACTTTGCAAGTAATTGCTGTTAAGCTGATCACTCTTTATAACATTCTGGAGTATATGCAAATTGCCATTATAAAAACTGAAGCAGTAGACTTTGTAAAAATTAATATTTGTATCATTCTCAAAACTTTTGGCCATGACTGTACATAAAATATTCCAATTTCCAATATTAGAAAGTCACAATGAGACACTCAGTGATCATCTGTAATCTAAGCGGAAACCTGGCAGGAAGTATTCAGTTTCCCTACAGCGCCACCACAGGGCAAATAAAGCATTACAAAGTGACCATTGAAATCAGTGACTTTTCTCTGTAATGCAGGGCAGGACAGCTCCTCCAGGGCGAGAGATGCTTTTTGCAACTCAGAATTCCCTAATGGGGTACATGAAAACTGGAGATTAACTGAGTGATTGGGTGCTAAGGCCATTTGTACTAGCCAGTATAGGTGGCTGCATTATTCCGCTTCAGTGGCGTGCCCAGGACAAGGGTTTATGCAGCAGACGTGGCACCGGCTGAACTCGGGCAGACACTGCTAGAACATCCTGTTTTCATTTTCACTGCACAATCAGCCGAGGTGAATCTCCCGCAGCCCATTATCCCGCAGAGGGCCAGAGAACCTCTGCCATTGTCACACAGAACTGGTGACCGGCATTGTCTCTTTGTATTTCGATTTTTTTTTAAACAGCTCCTCATTTGGGAAATCGCTCCACAGTGATCAAGTAGAAAGTGATGATTGATACGGAGCAGGTTTTTAATCATCTATTACAGGGATGCTCAACCTGTGGCTCTCCAGCTGTTGTAAAACTACAACTCCCACCATGCCCTGCTGTAGGTTGATAGCTGTAGGCAGTCCAGGCATGTTGGGAGTTGTAGTTTTGCAACAGCTGGAGGGCCGCAGGTTGAGCATCCCTGGTCTATTACATTACAGCGCCGCCTGCAAGATGATACAGATTAAGGGCTCATGCACACGGTTGTATGTATTTTGATCCGCAAAAAATACTAATGACGTCCGTGTGCCTTCTGTATTTTGCAGAACGGAACAGCTGTCCCCTAATAGAACAGTCCTATCCTTGTCCGTAATGTGGACAGGTTTTATTTTTTTGCGGAACGTACATATGGACATACGGAAACAGAATGCACAGTATGGGCTCATCCACATGACCGTATGTATTTTGCAGAACAGAACAGCTGTCCCCTAATAGAACAGTCCTATCCTTGTCCGTAATGCAGACAATAATAGGACATGTTCTATTTTTTTGCGGAACGGAAATACGGACATATGGAAACGGAATGCACACAGAGTAACCTCAGTTTTTTTTTTACGGACCCATTAAAAAGAATGGTCCCGCATACGGTCTGCAAAAAAAACGGAACGGACACGGAAAGATAATACGTTCATGTGCATGAGCCGTAATTTCCATTTTTTTAGCAGACCTATTAAAATGAATGCCTCTGCATACATTCCGCAAAAAAAAGGAAAAGGACACAGAAAGAAAATATGTTCGTGTGCATGAGCCCTAATGATGATGTCAGTCGGCACCCATTAAGTGCCATTTACATGCAACAATTATCGCAAGGACTAGGATGAATGATCGGTAATACGATTGTTTGCTCACATACATTCGTTGGCAGAACATCCAACAATGATGATTTTTTTGAGGAGCCAGCAACCCACCTTAATTTATGATATCTCGCCTGCAGAAGAAAGTTTTCAATATACTTACAAGTTGCCTACTCCGAAACGTGGTGCTCCTCTTCAACAAATTCTAAATTGGTGACATATTGCCACTTCAGACAGTGATTTATTGTTAAAATTGGGCTAGACATAGGCCTTTTATGCTTCTATTAGAATATGTAATGGCTCCCTGCGTAAGGAGGTTTTCTTCCTTAAAGGGGTTTTCTCACTTAGAGAAAGAGGCACTTACTAATGTATTGCGATTGTCCATATTGTCTCCTTTGCTGGCTGGATTCATTTTTCCATCCATTATACCCTGCTCATTTCCACGGTTACAGACCACCCTGCAATCCATTAGTGGTGGTCGTGCTTGCACACTATAGGAAAAATTCCCGGCCTCTCTGGTGGCAGGGACCATGGGAAAGGACATAGGCTGGTGCTTTTTCCTGCATTGTGCAAGCACGACCACCACTGGTGGATTGCAGGGTGGTCTGTAACCATGGAAATGAGCAGTGTATAATGTGATGGAAAAATTAATCCAGCCAGCAAAGGAGGCAATAAACTAACTGCTGCTTTCTTTTCTTCACTATATATATATGTTAAAGAAGAATGCTGGGTGAATAAAGGGCACATTTCTTTCACCATATTGAGGTGCAGAGGAACTTCTTTATTGTATCCAGGTGATTTTGTCGATATCCATATCTGCTGGCACCCCTTATACATTATTTTAAAAAATCTTTTTGAGATTTTTTTTGGTGCTGCTCCTGCGATTTTTTTCAATATATATATAAAAATGTGTAATTCACTTTGCTCCATTACATTTTTGTAATTACTAAATAAATGATACTTTTGCTGTTATCCCATACAATGTACTGGTATATAGAGATGTATCTCAAGATGCCAGTACATTTTACATGAATACTAGTGAAGACTGTTACTTAGAGAAAAACATCCTGGCAATAACAGTGGGCTCTGTAGCTCATTGGTCAGCATGTCAGTCTCCCATACAGAAGGTCCTGAGTTCAAGACCTGGTAGCAGCAATTTAAAATTTTAAAAACAGTGACAGAATAACCTTTAACTATACAGGGTTATCCCTAAACGCAGCCGGAATGCTAACAGTGTTTGGGGATCCCCCCAGGGATGATGTTTTATATGTTCTCAGGATGGGACTCTCAAGCAGTGTCTCTGAATCCACCGCAGTTAAGTATGGCATCTAATGAGCACTGTGTGAATATGTGGCTATAGGTGGCAGAACTGGAAGTGTTCACGTCATCCATTCTCTCTCTGTGTTTCAGGATTTTGGGGTGCACCCCGTTTCTCGTGCTCTCTTATTTCTTCTTGTGGTTTGTTCCTCCCTTTGTCACCGGAAGAGTCCTGTGGTATTTGCTGTTCTACTGCTCCTTCCAAGCACTGAGCACGGTGGGTATCGTACAGTATAACACCAACTCCACCCGCTGATACATTGAGTGTCAGATCCTGGTGAAGTTTAAGCCAAAACTTTGAAAACATGCAGTTTTTGGATATATAGTTAAAGGGAACCTGTCATCTCCGAAACACCCCCTGAACTAGAGTAATCGTTGTATAGTGTAAGTGATGCTGAATCCAAATATGTAATTTGTATCTTCGTACTCACTTCCATCCTGACGCTGTGCTCCCACAAACCTGCAGTAAAATGCACTCAGTGGACTCCGGTGTTCACTCACATAATGGAGAGGACTCAAAGAAGAATCCTCTCAATGTATTTTACTGCTGGTTTGTGGGAGCACAGCGTCTGAATGGAAGTGAGTATGAAGATAAAACTTACATATTCAGATTCAGCATCACTTACACTATACACCGCTTACTCTAGTTCAGGGGGTGTTTTGGTGATGACAGGTTCCCTTTAAGCTGGAAGTGCCAGCCATGGTGCCCATAAAACAGTACATGCTTTAATGCTGCCATAACGGTGCCACCCACAGTGATGCTATAAGACCATCGGTGCCAGACACAGTGCCTCCATAACAGTTCCTACCTGTAGACCCTCATAATAGTGCAGCTGTAGTGCCTCCATCACATTGCCAGCCACAGTGCCTAATAACAGTGACAGTCACAGGGGCCACACAACATTGCCATCATAGGTCCACCATAACTGTGTAAGCCACAGGTCCACAATAGTAGTGCTAGTCACAGTGTGGCTATGCCAGTGCCTGACTCTAGGTAGGTGGGTGGCTGGTTGGGTAGGCCGTGCCATTTTCCTTCTCACTTCAATAGAAATGTCTTATCCTTGTCCGCAGAAAGGACAAGAATAGGACATGTTCTGGTTTTTTTTGCTGGGCCGCGAAACAGACATACGGGTGCGGGCAGCCCCACTGAGACGAATGGGCCCGAAAAGCGGATCGGATCCAGACAGAAACTACGGCCGTGTGCATGAGCCCTTAGTATGTAAACACTGCAAAGTAGAAGGAAAACTGCCTCTCTAGTGCCACCTATTGGGGGTAGCTACACCATAATTCGGTGTATGACTAATAGGCGCTGCAACATGGCTACGGATATCAGCCAAACCTGAATCTTCTCCATTAGGCCGGGTTCACATCACCATTTATCCGTTCTTGTGATTCATCAGAAGAAAAGAAAAAAAAACAAAAACGTATCCTGTATGTTAAGCATCCGTTATGCTCAGTTATGTACATTTGGCATCCGTTTTAGCCATTTCCATCTGAGATCCATTATGCAAGCAGGACTTTTTTTCATCTAAAATAACGGATATCAGACGGAGACGGCTAAAACAGATGCCAAATGTGCATAATGGATGCTTGAAATACAGGATCCGTTTTTTTCTTAATTTTTCTGTTCTTCTGACAGAACGCAGTTCTGTCCATACAGAAACCTAGTTCAAGTGTATATGTATATATAATAAATGCATAGCAGACTTGCCTTTTAAAAGGGTTAAACAACCCCCATTTTTATGGGGGGCGCTGCAAGGATATTGAACACTCCAGCTGTTGTGGAACTACAACGCCGAGCATGCTCCATTAATTCTATAGGAGTTCTGAGAACAGCCAAGCAAGTATACATGCTGGGAGTCGTAGTGTCACCCAGCTGGAGTGCTGAACGTTGCTGATCCCTGGCATCTTACTTATACATTGAGCTCAATACACTTAAGCGCCCTCTGGTGGTAACTGCAGATATCCAGCGTTATGAGAAGATCCAGCAGTGGTCGGGTCCATGAAATCAGTGATACTGAGCAGGAATTTACAGTCATGAGCATCACCAGTGGTTATGGAGTAAATCAGTACCCCCTCATTTTATTATGGTAACCTGCGACCACAGCGTTTCCAGTTCAACCTCTCCATACGGAAACATGGAAGTGATACAGAACTGGCAGTAATGCGATGTGTGGGCGACCGCGTGACACTGCAGAGCCCATGCCTTCATGTCGTGACATAAGGCTCCCTTCTGCTGCAGGAATCACATATACATTTTTTTCTTTCCTATAGATTTATCACGTCCCGTATACAACGCTGACCATGTTTCTTAGCACAGACCAGACAGAGAGGGATTCGGCCACGGCATACCGTAAGTGTGACGGATCAGGGAATATCATGAGACGATTTCTGTGTCCGTTTCTAAGTTTACAGACTAGTGAAGCTGTAAGAATCCACCTCCTGGTAAATCACCAACCTTGCGGTCTCTTATTACCACCGCCATATAGAGTCCCAGGGAGTCTGAGCCTCCTGTATCTGATATGTATACAGTTCTGTAATATATCTAGGAGCTAGGAACACAACAGTGTGTAGGCCCTAAGAGACTGACATTGCCCAGGGGCCGGATTTTTAGATCATCCCGGTTCCAGAGCTGCAGCTCCCGTCCCCTCTGGAACGGATGGGAGATGTGACATCTATGTGCACGTGAGTCTCAGCAGCCCCCTGCCATTCATGGACAAGTGCTAAGGCCTTGCAGCGGTATCATGCAAGTATTGTATGTAAGTGACACGTTACAGTCAGTGACTAAGGCTACTTTCACACTAGCGTTTTTGCTGGCTCTGTCATGGATCAGCAAAAACGCTTCCGTTACTGATAATACAACCGTCTGCATCCGTTATGAACCTATCCGGTTGTAGTATCTTTAACATAACCAAGACAGATCTGTCATGGACTCCATTAAAAGTCAATGGGGGACAGATCAGTTTTCTATTGTGTCAGAGAAAATGGATCCTTCCCCATTGACTTGCATTGTGGGTCGTGCCGGATCCGTTTTGCTCCTCATCCCAGGACGGAAAGAAAACCGCAGCATGCTGCTCTCCGGTCTGGGAACGCAATGGAACGGAATGCATTTTGGAGCACTCTGTTCTGTTCAGTTCAGTTTTGTCCCCTTTGACAATGAATTGGGACAAGGCATACTGCAGCTCAGTTTCCATTCACTAAGTCATCAATATCTAAAGAGCAGAAAATCCAATTAAAGTGGGTTTCCAGGAATACAGTATTGATGAACTATCCTCAAGATAGGTGATCGATATCTGATCAGTGGGGGGTCAGCTCTCTGAGCGGGACAAGCACTGCAGCCGCCTCGCAGCTCACCAGGCACAGCGCCGTACATTGTATAGTGGCTGTGCTTGGTATTGCAGCTCAGCCCCATATACTTGAATAGGACTGGGGTGCACCAAGGCCCAAGGAAGGGGCCCAAGTGCTCATGGAGTCCAGAGGCTTCTTTGAACAGCTGATTGGCGTAGGTCCTGGGTATGGCTGATCTGGCGGCTCAGTGGTTGGCACTGGTGCCTTACAGAGCTGGGCTCCTGGGTTTAAATCTAACCAAGGAGAACAGTATGCCAAGTGAATGCAGCACGGCCAGCTCCGTCCTCTGTATAGTTTCTGGCACCAGTGGCTGCTGAAAACAGCTGATCGATGGAGGTGCCAGATATTGAACCTCCACTGATCTGATATTCATGACCTCTTCTGAGGATAGGTTATCAATAGCTAGAAGCTGAAATACCCCCTATAATTTATGCTGCATATTTTTACTCATTACTCTGGACATAGTGCCAGAAAGATACCCAAGAAAAGTAATGAACGTATGTAGAGAAAATGATTCAACCATGGACTCCTAACCCCACCAGATGTTCTCCTTTAGGAATGACCATGGAGGTTCTTGGGACTCTCATTGGAGCCGCTCTACAAGGGCAGATAGTGGCGAGCGCTCACACCTCTCATCACTGCCACTATGGGACAGTGAACATTTCCACGAATGCCACCTACTCCCTGGTGAACAGCACCATCTTAGTTCCAGGATCAGCAGACTACCAGCTGCACGCTGTAAGTATGGAGAGAAGGTCTGATTATTATACACAAGGGGCAATGTCTCCTGGACGTTGTAAGCAGTCCCGCTTGTTCTTCTGGTTGTACAGTTCGCAGGCGCCCAGTTCGGTGTGTTTCTTTAGGACTGGACAGACTCTTCTAGAACATTAATGCTGTAAGGTGCTTCACTCGGCCCCTGAATGTGCAACGACATAACCATGTTGATAACCAGTCCAGTTACCGACCCTATGAATATAGCCAAATGAAACAAATGTCAGACGAATTTGTGCAAGAAAACTTTTCTCATCACTCGAGACATCTGAAAAGTGGATGTGGTTTCCAAAGAGATGTAGTTGAGGTGAAATTTATTAAAGGGGATTGTCCCATCTTGGCCAACATGAGAATAAAAGGAAAAGTCAAAGAGGCATTGCAGCATTCTTCAAACTAAGGGCTCATGCACACGGCCGTGGCCCGTATTGTGGTCCGCATACACAGGCACTGGCTGTGTGCACCCTGTATCACGGATGCGGATCCATTCACTTGAATGGGTCTGCAATCCGAAAGGTCTGGTGCGGAACGGAGGCACGGAACCCCACGGAAGCACCACAGAGTGCCTCCGCACCACAAAAAAATAGAACATATTGTATTTTTCTGCGGTGCGGACAGATCACGGACCCATTCAAGTTGAATGTGTCTAGATCCGTCTCCGGAATCCCCGCGGATGTTACCCATGCATTGGGGATAGCAAATTGCAGTCCACAAAGCATGCAACGGCTGTGTGGATGAGGCCTAACTGTGTATGATCTATCTTCAGACTGATACCTCATCTAATATGCAGAGGTTCTTAGCAGACATATTTTTAATCAAAAAGTATCTGGGCCCATCCACCAACAGCAAGTCTTGGAAAACCCATTTAAGGACGACAGTCAAACCAGACACTCATCTGCAGACTGCTGTTTCAGGGTAATTGCCCTTCCTCAGAGCAGAGAATGGGTTTGGCTGACTGGAGGGTTCTGTTTCTCCTCACGGAGAGCACCTAGTAGGACGAAGAGTCTTATACACCATGCAACACTCCTCTGGGAAAAAGGTATGCAAATTATCCCTCGTTCCAAAAAAAATGTAAGAATGAAAGCTGTGTCTCTAGCACCACCTGTTGGAAGGCAGGTGCTCTGCACCGATAAGGGGCATTCACCCTGAAACAGCAGTTTGCGGATGAGTGATTTGGCTGTAACTTTGTTTAAAGGGGTTGTCCAGGTTATTTTTATTGGTGACCTATCGCAGCGGTGAGCAGGTGTAATTCCAAGAAGCCGTCCCAAGACTTTCCTTTTAGGATCTAAGAGGTCAGATATTGACTTATAGGACATAGGATATATATACAGTATACAGTGCCTTGCGAAAGTATTCGGCCCCCTGGAACTTTTCAACCTTTTGCCACATTTCAGGCTTCAAACAAAAAGATATAACATTTTAAATTTTTGGTGAAGAATCAACAACAAGTGGGTCACGATTGTGAAGTGGAACGAAATTTATTGGATCATTTAAACTTTTTTTGTAATAATAAAACTGAAAAGTTGGGCGTGCAAAATTATTCGGCCCATTTCCTTTCAGTTCAGAAAACTCATTCCAGAAGTTGATTGAGGATCTCTGAATGATCCAATGTCGTCCTAAATGACTGATGAAGAGAAATAGAATCCACCTGTGCGTAATCAAGTCTCCGTATAAATGCACCTGCTCTGTGATAGTCTCAGGGTTCTGCATCATGAAGACCAAGGAACACACCAGGCAGGTCCGTGATACTGTTGTGGAGAAGTTTAAAGCCGGATTTGGATACCAAAAGATTTCCCAAGATTTAAACATCCCAAGGAGCACTGTGCAAGCGATCATATTGAAATGGAAGGAGTATCAGACCACTGCAAATCTACCAAGACCCGGCAGTCCCTCTAAACTTTCATCTCAAACAAGGAGAAGACTGATCAGAGATGCAGCCAGGAGGGCCATGATCACTCTGGATGAACTGCAGAGATCTACAGCTGAGGTGGGAGAGTCTGTCCATAGGACAACAATCAGTCCAACACTTCACAAATCTGGCCTTTATGGAAGAGTGGCAAGAAGAGAGCCATTTCTCAAAGATATCCATAAAAAGTCTGGTTTACAGTTTGCCACAAGCCACCTGGGAGACACACCAAACATGTGGAAGAAGGTGCTCTGGTCAGAGGAAACCAAAATCCAACTTCTTGGAAACAATGCAAAACGGTATGTTTGGCGTAAAAGCAACACAGCTCATCACCCTGAACACACCATCCCCACTGTCGGACATGGTGGTGGCAGCATATCCTTTTCCCAGGGGAGTGTTGTATGGCCTAAAACACGACTGTATGTATTTTGCAGTCTGCAAAACACGGATTCGCAAAAAATACGGATGATGGAACAGCTGGCCCCTAATACAACAGTCCTGTCCTTGTCCATAATGTGGACAATAATAGGACATGTTCCATTTTTTTGCAGAATGTATATATGGACATATGGAAACGGAATGCACACGGAGTAACTACCGTTTTTTTTTGGCGGACTCATTGAAATGAATGATTCCACATATGCTCTGCAAAAAAAAACGAACAGACACAGAACGAAAATACGTTCGTGTGCATGAACCCTAAGAGCTTTCCCCCTACTAGACACTCTCCATATGGAAACCCCCCTAGATCAGGGGTCAGCAACCTGTAGCACTTCAGCTGCTGTGAAACTACAACTCCCAGCATGCACACATGCTCAGTTGATCTTTTAACTCCCATAGAAGTGAATGGAGCATGCTGGGAGTTGTAGTTTCTGAACAGCTGGGGTGCTGGAGGTTGCTGATCCCTGCCCTAGGTCATTGTGTGGACTCCACTTCTCAGCTGAAAGCAGGACCAGTTAGGTTGTAGCCTGAGTGTACAAATATTTTCGTTCATTGACATCAATCATATAGACAGTATCATGTGACGTGCTTTGATTTAATTTTCGTAACATTTATGCCTAGAGGAATGTCTACATGATCTCTGCTGGCGTAATCGGCTGTATATATGTGCTCTGCACGGCTGTCCTGTTTCTAGGAGTCAAAGAGAGAAATGGTGAGACCCCATCTCAAATTTTCATTTGTGATTGGTTGAATTAAAACATGGCTGATTCTTTCTAAAACAGCGCCACACCTGTCTGCAGGTTGTGTGTGGTATTGCAGCCCAGCTCCAATCACTTTAATGGCATAGAGCTGCAGTACCAGACACGACCTATGGACAGGTGTGACGCTGTTTCTGGAAGAAAGCAGCCATGTTTCATTACTTGTGTTGTGCAGGTTTATATATTTATACCTACAGTCATGGCCAAAAGTTTTGAGAATGACACAAATATTATATTTTCACATGATCTGCCGCCCTCTGGTTTTTATGTGTGTTTGTCAGATGTTTTTATCACATACAGAAATATAATTGCAATCATATTATGAGTAACAAAAGCTTATATTGACAGTTAGAATGAGTTAATGCAGCAAGTCAATATTTGCAGTGTTGACCCTTCTTCTCCAGGACCTCTGCAATTCTCCCTGGCATGCTCTCAATCAACTTCTGGACCAAATCCTGACTGATAGCAGTCCATTCTTGCACAATCAATGTTTGCATTTTGTCAGAATTTGTAGGTTTTTGTTTGTCCACCCGTCTCTTGATGATTGACCACAAGTTCTCAATGGGATTAAGATCTGGGGAGTTTCCAGGCCATGGACCCAAAATCTCTGTTTGTTCCTTGAGCCATTTAGTTATCACCTTTGCTTTATGGCAAGGTGCTCCATCATGCTGGAAAAGGCATTGTTGATCGCCAAACTGCTCTTGGACGGTTGGGAGAAGTTGCTCTCGGAGGACATTCTGGTACCATTCTTTATTCATGGCTGTGTTTTTAGGCAAGACTGTGAGAGAGCCGATTCCCTTGGCTGAGAAGCAACCCCACACATGAATGGTTTCAGGATGCTTTACAGTTGGCATGAGACAAGACTGGTGGTAGCGCTCACCTCGTCTTCTCCGAATAAGCTGTTTTCCAGATGTCCCAAACAATCGAAAAGGGGATTCATCAGAGAAAAATGACTTTACCCCAGTTCCTCAGCAGTCCACTCCCTGTACCTTTTGCAGAATATCAGTCTGTCCCTGATGTTTTTCTGGAGAGAAGTGGCTTCTTTGCTGCCCTCCTTGAGACCAGGCCTTGCTCCAAGAGTCTCCGCCTCACAGTGCGTGCAGATGCACTCACACCTGCCTGCTGCCATTCCTGAGCCAAGCTCTGCACTGCTGGTAGCCTGATCCCGCAGCTGAAACACTTTTAGGAGACGGTCCTGGGTTTGCTGGTCTTTCTTGGCGCCCTGGAAGCCTTTTTGGCAACAATGGAACCTCTCTCCTTGAAGTTCTTGATGATGCGATAGATTGTTGACTGAGGTGCAAACTTTCTAGCTGCGATACTCTTCCCTGTTAGGCCATTTTTGTGCAGTGCAATGATGACTGCACGTGTTTCTTTAGAGATAACCATGGTTAACAGAAGAGAAACAATGATGCCAAACACCAGCCTCCTTTTAAAGTGTCCAGTGGCGTCATTCTTACTTAATCATGACAGATTGATCTCCAGCCCTGTCCTCATCAACACCCACACCTGTGTTAATGGAGCAATCACTGAAACAATGTTAGCTGATCCTTTTAAGGCAGGGCTGCAATGATGTTGAAATGTGTTTTGGGGGATAAAGTTCATTTTCTAGGCAAATATTGACTTTGCAAGTAATTGCTGTTAAGCTGATCACTCTTTATAACATTCTGGAGTATATGCAAATTGCCATTATAAAAACTGAAGCAGTAGACTTTGTAAAAATTAATATTTGTATCATTCTCAAAACTTTTGGCCATGACTGTATGTGTCACACCTCTGTAGGACTGTGTGTCTTCTCATCTGTATCCATACTTTACCTTATAATAATTCCATCTGTTTTCCAGATTCCTATGCCAGGTCTACAGGGAAGATTTTGCCATTTTGTAGCGGTTTCAAAAAATCTATGCGGCACGGGCCGTACTGTTACCTCATAGCCTCGTTCTTCTTTATTTCAGCTGCTGTCCAGGTAAATGGGGCTTTATGGTGTTGAAAACACTCATCTTGAATGGAGATATATTGTATGAAAATTCTGTAGACTTCACTGAAAGAAACTCGTCTGTACACTTATCTGATATAATGTACACTCTGCTCATAGAAACTCGTCTGTACACTTATCTGATATAATGGACATTCTGCTCATAAAAACGTGTCTGTACACTTATCTGATATAATGGACACTCTGGTCATAGAAACTCGTCTGTACACTTATCTGATATAATGGACACTCTGCTCATAGAAACGCCTCTGTACACTTATCTGATATAATGGACACTGTGCTCATAGAAACTC
The DNA here is from genome assembly GCA_900303285.1 of Rhinella marina. Classification (NCBI taxonomy): domain Eukaryota; kingdom Metazoa; phylum Chordata; class Amphibia; order Anura; family Bufonidae; genus Rhinella; species Rhinella marina. Next base: position 6,403 of record ONZH01020730.1, on the reverse strand, counting down.
GTCTGTACACTTATCTGATATAATGGACACTGTGCTCATAGAAACGCGTCTGTACACTTATCTGATATAATGTACACTCTGCTCATAGAAACTCGTCTGTACACTTATCTGATATAATGGACACTCTGCTCATAGAAACTCGTCTGTACACTTATCTGGTATAATGGACACTCTGCTCATAGAAACTCGTCTGTACACTTATCTGATATAATGGACACTCTGGTCATAGAAACTCGTCTCTACACTTATCTGATATAATGGACACTCTGCTCATAGAAACAAGTCTGTACACTTATCTGATATAATGGACACTCTGCTCATAGAAAACGCGTCTGTACACTTATCTGATGGACACTCTGCTCATAGAAACGCGTCTGTACACTTATCTGATGGACACTCTGCTCATAGAAACGCGTCTGTACACTTATCTTATATAATGGACACTCTGCTCATAGAAACGAGTCTGTACACTTATTGATATAATGGACACTCTGCTCATAGAAAACGCGTCTGTACACTTATCTGATATAATGGACACTCTGCTCATAGAAACGAGTCTGTACACTTATCTGATATAATGTACACTCTGGTCATAGAAACAAGTCTGTACACTTATCTGATATAATGTATACTGTGCTCATAGAAACGCGTCTGTACACTTATCTGATATAATGTACACTGTGCTCATAGAAACGCGTCTGTACACTTATCTGATATAATGGATACTGTGCTCATAGAAACGCGTCTGTACACTTATCTGATATAATGGACACTCTGCTCATAGAAACGCGTCTGTACACTTATCTGGTATAATGGACACTCTGCTCACGCGTGATGCAAGGGGAACAGGTCACTGCTGCGGCCTGTGATTGGCTGCATCGGTCATGTATGTCCCCGGTGGCAGATGTTGCCCTCAGAACACATGGGGGTGGAACTACCAGTCTGGGAGCCCAACAGACCGAATCCAGCGGTGGGGATCAGGTGAGCATCACCTCCACCCTGGGTCGGGCAGGTCTGGGCCACTCTTTTAGGCTAGGGCTACACGGCGACACCCGTTGCAGTCAGGATCCCTGAGTAGCGGGGGATCCCATAGAGATGAATAGGATCGCCACGGCAGTGCCACTGCGATCCTATTCATTTCTATGGGATCCCCGCTACTCAGGGATCCTGGCTGTGACAACTGTCGGCGTGCAGCCCTAGCCTTAGTGTTGGATAACCCCTTTAGACAAACATTATGCGCAGACACATTAGTAAAGTTGGGCCTGTCTTCTTCCCACCATGTAGTTTTACAAAGTTTTGGATGGACAGTCTTGTCATAGTGAGCCTTAGGGTCGGTGGATGGCGCTCTGATACATGGACCTCATTCACTTATATATTTTCTCTCTGATCCATCAGCTTCAGCAGAGCAATTTTGTCCTTTTTTGCACACACGCTGCAGGAGACTTACGGGATCACTTCCAGAACTTGGTGCTGACCATCTTGGTGAGTTGTCCTACAAGCTTCCTGTGACTCTTTTAGCTCCTGTCTGACTCATTCATATGACAATACTAGAGGACTCTGTGGCTTTGTTGCTGTAGTATATTAGTAGTTTAATACGCTATTCGCCTCACACAATGTTTGGTGCATTGAGGGTTTTACCCCATACAAGTGACAACCACTGTGAACAGTATATTGCGGCACCTGAGCAGTTGTCACTACCCATCTCCACATTGTTATCTCAGTAGGAACTTGCAGACAGCAGCCTGATGTACTCTGCTGGGGGACACGTGGGATGTGGGCAGATTATTCAGAACGAATATTGGTAAAAAGACTCCTTCCGGATAATTGGCCTGTATTAATTACTTATTTGTCGTCTGATACTGGACAATAAAATCATTGTCAGCAACATATTCGGGGAGATTTATCAAAATGAATACCAACCAATCAGATTCAACCTTTCATTTTCCAAAGGAGCTCTGGTTGCTGTGGACAACTAAGCCAGTTCTACTATACACCATTTTTAATAAATCTTTCCCATTGTGCTACTGGCAAACAATCCTATGGGGATGAACAATCGTAGTTAAGATTGTTCATCCCCATAGAGATGGGATGATTGCTGGTTGTAAATGCAGATAATGTGCAGGCAATGATCGGGAACAAACGTTCATAAGAAATTCATTCCCAATCACTGCCAATGTAATATGACCCGAATAAATGGGTCCTTAGGTCTTACCTGCCAGATCCTATTGTTGATGTACAATTTTAGATGGCTAGACGTGAAATAGAAAGATAGATAGATAGATATGAAATATAGTTATAGATAGACAGATAGATAGATATGAGATGGATAGATAGATGGATAGATAGATAGATCTAATATATAAAGCTGAGTGTATGTATGTGTGTATGTATGTCCGCTAAAGGAATCCGCACCGTCACAGCTACAATCGCGAAATTTGGCACACAGGTACATCAGGTGCCCGGGAAGGTTTTAGAACGTCTCAGCTCTCCAGGACGTACCGTTCCTGAGATATTCCCCAAAAAATGCATTAGCCAATAGAAGCCTGGTCATATAAACCTTTATCAGCCAATAGAAGCTCATATGCAGTTAGTCTCCATACACACCAGGTTTCCATAACAACCCAGCCAGTTCACTGCTGTAGGTCTGCTTTAAAGGGGCAGAGCGCTGTGGATGACACTGTTAAAGGAGTATTTACCATAAATATACCTTACGTTTTAGACTAATTCATCATCAATCATTACCTCATATAATGTAAATTTCACATATTTACCAGTTCAGTAGTAATAAAAGATGTTTTCTTCCACTGCTACCCACTGTGTTTCCTCCTAAATTACTATGGCATCGACCTGTAATTCAGGCCACCCTCAAAAGAAGGACTTAAAAGCCCCACCCCCAGGTCCCACTAAGTCACGCCACCGACTCAGTCAGGCCACACCCCTTCCACTCCGCATCTGACGGGGATTGAAAAAACAAAGGTAAAAATCAACTTCTGTCAGCTGCAGGGGAAGGAGGAGGGTGACTTTCTCCCTGCAGCTCATACTCAGTCTGCACAGTGCTGCTGTCTGAGAGTGAGCTGTTCAAAAGGACATCCCTGTGTCCATCCAGTCCCTGCGCATAACAGAGGACAGGGAGTCTGAAAACCAGACTGTCCACCCTCCCCCCAACGTGAAGCCATGCCACCAGTCCCCATGAAGCCACACCCCCTGGTTCCGTGACGACACGGAGGAGAAGCTGTCTGAGCCCGAGCTACTGAAAGGGTGGACATCCCTGCGTCTGTCTAGGCCCTGCCCCGGACGGTGGACATGGAGTCTGAAAGCCAGACTGTCCAGCCTAAAACCGGACCTCTAGCCAGGCTGATGTTAGGGTGGCCAGATGTCCGGCATTAGGCTGGACAGTCCAGTTTTCTGGCTCCCTGTTTTTCCGTCCGGCGTAGTGCCTGGGCGGACGCAGGGATGTCCACCCTTTCAGTAGCTCACGCTCAGACATCTTCTCCTCCGTGTCTTCATGGAGCCAGGGGGTGTGGCCTCATGTTTAGTGGTGTGGCTTCAGGGGAACCGGGGGGGCGCTGCTTCACGTTTGGGGGGAATGGCCAGTGAGGTCCGGCTTTCTGGGGTGAAGACAGTGGCCACCCTAGCTGTTGTGGAGGTCACAGTTAAAGGGGAGGGCGCTGTGGATGTTTCTGTTAAGGGGGGGCTGCTGTGGAGGTCACTCTTAAAGGGACGGGCACTGTAGAGGTCACTCTCGATATCTTTTAACGACACACACACAAACATTAAATGAAATAGATTAAATATACCCGGGTGAAGCCGGGTCCTTCAGCTAGTATGAAATATAGTTATAGACAGATAGAGGGAGAAAAAAAGTGATAGATAGTAAAAGTTAGAATAATGATATGTTTTTTATTTTTTCCAGATTTCCGCGGTCTTGAGCATCCCATTCTGGCAGTGGTTCCTACAAAGATTTGGCAAGAAAACAGCAGCTTTTGGAATTTCTGTAAGAACGTTACTGCAGGACGTGGAACTTTATAAATTATAAATAATAAAATATCTGCTGGATATAGAAGCCACATACTAAGCACACACAGATCTGGCAGGTGCAACCCTAAGAAGGCTCGTCTTACCCAGATAAACCCATTTCTGTATGCCGTGTCAGGGTGTATGGATATAATAGAGGGGAGTCCTCGACTCAAGACCCCCTCTATGTGCCGGAGGGTAGAGGGGTCATTGTATGCTTCTGTGACATCCTCTCGGAGGGGTGTGAAGACTTGTTCATTCTCAGTACTGAGATATTTTTGTTTTGCAGTGCATGATCCCATTTGCCATCCTGCTGGTGACCGATCCCCAATGTGATTGTAGGCTATGTGGTAGCGGTGTCATCAGGATTCAGCATTGCGGCATCTTTGCTCCTGCCATGGTTCGTACAGATTAACCTGCAACATAACTCAACAATTGAGACATACATTTTAGTATTTACACAAGTTTTGGCAACTTTCAGGTTGATCCAGTAGAAAGGCTAGAAAAGTATTAAATATAAAAAAAGAGTCATTTCTCACCTCCCCCGTTGCTGCTGTTCCAGTGCTGCTCAGGTCCCCTGTTCTCCTCTTCCTGGTCCCAGCTTGACACACAGGAAATGCCAGGAAATCAGCCAATGATTGGCAATAACGGTAAACTGCCTCAGTGAGTGATTAGATTATTTTGTGCTGGAGAAGGAAGTGGAAGGCAGTGGTGGGGGATCAATGGGAGGTGAGTAATGATTCCTATTTTTTTTTTTTTAATTATTTATTTATTTTTATTTATTTTATGGATCATTTTTTAAATCTTTCCAAACCTCTTTAACCCCTTCAAAATTAAGCCTATTTTGTTTTTTCCTCTCACATTCCAAGAGCCATTACTTTTTTAATTTTCCGTTCACAGGACAAGTTATATTTTTTTAATGGTACCATTGAAGTTACCATGTTTTGTATTGGAAAACAAAAATAAATTCTTTGTGGGGTAAACTTGAAAAAACCCACAACTTTTTGGGTTTTGATATTACAGCATTCACTGTGCGCTAAAAATGGCATGACCTCCTTATTCTGCGGTTCAATACGATCATATCAATACCAGAGTTGTATAGTTTTTATTTTATTACTTAAAAAAATTTTTTTGCATCACCATTTTCCATAACTTTTTTATTATTTCCTTCCACAAAGCTGCATAAGGGCTTGTTTTTTTGCGGAACAAACTTTTACTTTTCATTGGTACCCTTTTTGTGGTATGTACGAATTTTTGATCACTGTTATTTAATTTTTTGGGGGGGACAAGGTGACTAAAAAAATGGCGAATCATGTGTTTTTGATTTTTTTCCATTACGGCATACACCGCGCATAAAAATTATTTTTGTATTTTAATAGTTCAGACATTTTTCGGATGCAACGATACCTGTTATGTTTATTTTTTTTATTACTGTATTTTTCGCTTTATAAGACGCACTTTTCTCCCCCCAAAAGTAGGGGGCACGCACTATGACCTGACGCTGCACGCATTCAGGTGACAGTGCAGCGCCGGTCTTAGAAGCCAGAGGAGCGCCGGACCCAGAGCAGAGCCGCGGCACAGGACAGGTAAGAGAGGTTTTTATTTAATTGTTATGGGGCTGGGTGGGCTGATCTCAGGTCTGATGGGGGCATATTCATTTAATATGGGGGCTTATGGGCTGATCTGAGGTCTGATGGGGATAGAGGGGGCTGATATGGGGGCTTATGGGGCTGATCTGAGGTCTGATGGGGATAGAGGGGGGCTGATATGGGGGTTGATCTGAGGTCTGATGGGGGCATATTCATTTAATATGGGGGCTTATGGGCTGATCTGAGGTCTGATGGGGATAGAGGGGGCTGATCTGAGGTCTGATGGGGGCACATTTGTCTAATATGGGGGCCTATGGGCTGATCTGAGGTCTGATGGGGATAGAGGGGGCTCATCTGAGGTCTGATGGGGGCACACTTGTCTAATATGGGGGCTGATGGGCTGATCTGAGGTCTGATGGGGGTAGAGGGGGCTGATATGGGGGCTGATCTGAGGTCTCATGAGGCAGAGTGGGCTGATATAGGGGCACAGTGGGTTGATATGGGGGCTGATCTGAGGTCTGATGGGGGCACAGTGGGCTGATCTGAGGTCTGATGGGGGTGTGACATGGAGGGCTTATGGGGTTCTGACATGGAGGGCTGATATGGGGGTCTGATGTGATGTCCTGAAATTTATGGGGGGTTTGATATGAGGTGTGATGAAAAATAATTTTTTCTTATTTTCCTACTCTAAAATCTGGGGTGCATCTTATCATCAGGTGCCTCTTATAAAGCGAAAAATACGGTATTTATTTTGGGATATAAAATTGGGAAAGGGAGTGATTGAGGTTTCCTTCACACTC
>ONZH01020729.1:0-37380 GCA_900303285.1 Rhinella marina | reverse complement strand
CAGGGCTAGTTATAAAAGATCCCACTAGGAGTGAAAGTAACAGGATTTAAAGAGACAGTGCCTAACTAACTACCTATTATAACCACCTACCAGCCAAAGAGGATATCTTATCCATAACCAATTGTAACATCATTTATTGTGACTATATGAACTCAAGGCAAAAGTAAAGATACCTCTTGTTTGATTAACAACTGCCTCCTCATCATTGCAAAGGGTGTTTCTACCTTTAAAAAAAGACACTGGCGTCACGAAACACCAGGGCCCAGCCGTCCGACACGGTCAAACTCAACATCCAGGGCACCTCACCTGACCATCCTGGAGCCCTGCGTGCCCCGAGGGAAGATTCAACCAACCGTGAGTAGAACCACCGGCTACACCATGTACACTGTGACAACCTACCTACCATATCACTCACGTATCCCTGTGGCTGGTGGCTGCAATTGTTCACTGGACTGTAGTGTATAGAAATGACAGAAAAACGTATTCCCTAGACTGACGCTACTGTACAGTACACTACCTAATTGTTCACTGGACTGTAGTGTATTGAAATGACAGAAAAACGTATTCCCTAGACTGCACTACAGATCTCAGCAAGCCAAAGTACAGCAGCAGCAAAAATGAGTACTTTGGGCAATTTATTTTGGGTCTGTGTGGACCACGTGCTGTCCCTTCTGCCACCAGTCACTGTGTACAGTGTGCAGCCAAGATGGTGGTAGCTGCACTACAAGTCCCAGCCAGCAGCCTGGAGGAGACCAAAAAAAAAAAGGTGCTTGTAGCCCTTAGAAGGGCTGTTGGGTTCTTTGTGGGTGATTCCTGCCTAACCAACATCTAAATTCAGGCCCTAACACTCTCCCTGACAGACAGCAGCTCTATCCCTAATCTCATGCAGACGGCGTATGACGTGAGCAGCGCGGGACCAGATTCTTATATTCCCAGGTCATCTGATCTGGCCAGCCAATCCCTGCTATCGACTTGTAGTGGTCCCACGTGCTAGGAGGTACCAAAGACTCTCCTGCATGTTGATTGGCTGAAAAAATGCGGCTAACATGCAGGAAGAGGACGTTGCCATTTCATCGAGGATCGCGATATGAGACGAGCATGTTCGCTCATCTCTACTCTTTACTAATTTTATCATCAATGTCTATGGAGGGAAAAGGAGGATGCGAGATGTACAATCTGCAGTTTCTTACCACTTTTGACTCCACTAGTAAAATGAGGCTTCAACACTGTTTAGAGTAAAGAAATAAATAACTTACTGGCTGGCAGCAGCCTTCTCCTCCCTCCTCCTTCAAAGACATTTGTGTGAGATGTTACTGATGGATTACTGACCAAATGACCATGTGACAGGGGATACTATATTGGGGTTGGCTGTGTGGGGGCAAATTACTATATTGGGGCTGGCTGTGTGAGGGCAAATTACTATATTGGGGCTGGCTGTGTGGGGGCAGATTACTATATTACGACTGGCTGTGTGGGGGCAAATTACTATATTGGGGCAGGTTGTGTGCGAGCAAATTACTATATTGGTGCTGGCTGTGTGGGGGCAGTAAAGTATATTTGGGCTGGCTGTGTGGAGGCAAATTACTATACTGGGGCTGGCTGTGTGGGGCCAAATTACTATATTCGGACTGGCTGTGTGGGGACAAATTAGTATATTGGGGCTGGCTGTGTGGGGGCAAATTACAATATTGGTGCTGGCTGTGGAAGGGCAGTAAACAATATTGGTGCTGGCTGTGGAAGGGCAGTAAACTATATTGGGGCTGGCTGTGTGGAGGCAGTAAACTATATTGGGGCTGGCTGTGTGGGGGCAGGTTGTGTGTGGGGCTGGTTGTGTCAGGGCAAATTACTATATTGGGGCTGGCTGTGTGGGAGCAGGTTGGGTGTGGGGCTGTGTGTGGGGCTGGTTGTGTCGGAGCAAATTACTATATTGAGGCTGGCTGTATGGGGGCAGATTACTATATGGTACAATGTGGTGGAAATGACCATGTGGGGGGAAATTACTATATGGGGGCAGTGTGGGGGATGTTGCTATTGGGGAGGCACTGTAGGGGCATTTCTATTATAGGGACATATTAGGCGACATTATTTTTAGGGACACTATACAGGGTTAGGAGCACAATATAGGGTGTTATTATTATTACTGGGGGCACTTTAGGGGACATTATAATTGCTGTAGACACTATAGGGACATTTGGGGTCATTAATCAAACTGGTGTACAGTAGAACTGGCTTAGTTGCCCATAGCAACCAATCAGATTACACCTTTCATTTTTGACAGCTCCTTTGGAAATCCAGTTCTACTTTACACCAGTTTGATAAATGACCCCAATTATGTCTCCTTCGGTCACCTTTTTAGCAGTATAGTACCTGGGGCATTGGAGCACAACGGGCACAGTATTGGGAGTGGCAGCAGGACGACACTGTTGGGACACCAGGATGGGGAGGTTGGTGGAAAAATTCAGAAATCTAACATGTCTGTGTAACAAACTCTGCAGAGACGAGATGCGGCTGAAAGAATTTGTCATGGTGGTCTGGGTCAAATGGAGGAGAAGAGGAAAGAAGATCTACATGACAAAAGATGTCCCTAGATGTAAGAGGCATGTGGTGCTGTATTCTCCTCCAAGTCTTTTTATTATAATTATATGTATTTTAAACTTGGCAACCAAATTTTAAAGATTAGGAGCCAATTTGGGGTAATTTGGGGTATTTTTTAGTCTGGAGATGTCATGTGGCCTAGGAAGAAACGGTGGCACTCATGAAGCACCGCATCCTCTAATCAGAGACAACTTGAGAAGAACATAATATGGCATCTATTGTGATGACCACCACAGAGGGACAGCTTCTGGGACAGTATATTGTGCTGCACTGTGGTATAAAGTTCTGATGGTACGGTATTGTTGCCCCCCCTCCTGGACCTGCCTACAATATGGGGCGACTTTAAAAATTATTTTTTCCACTTTAAGTTCCCAGTCCACCCCTTCACGGCGCACATGTGCCATCTCCCTTCTGTATTCCTGTCCTCTGCTGTATGTCTATAGCAAAGCAGCAGCAGAGGAGGAAGAGAGATGGCACATTCATACTGTGCATGCCGTCTCCTCATACAGCTGATCGGTGGGGGTGCCGGGTGTCAGATTTATGTGCGTCTCCTTGGTATATCCGCACCAAAATCCGCAATGTCTAATTATCCAATTTTTATGGGGGTTTTACTGCAGATCTCACCCTCCAATGAAAAGGGCGAAATCCGCAACTAAAACAGCAAACATAATTGTCATACTATTTATTTTGAAATTCTTGCGTCAGGTAAATTTCTGCACTGAAAAAATCCACAAATTGTATGTGACATTAGTCTAATCTCATACACTTTGCTGCTACTGTAATATGCCATGTTTTTTTCTGCATGGGAATGCGCATGTATTCCTGAACGGGTGCAGGCAGCCTAAGGGCCTCGTCACATACAGTTCCTGGCGTTTCTTTGGGCAAAAAAAAGCCTCAAAAGATGTCCGACTTGATCAGTGTTTTTGTAGCATTTTTTAGGTGTTTTTGCCCATACAGTGTGGGAGATTTATCAAGACTGGCGATCCCACTCATGTTGATGTTTTTGCACTGGAGTAAGATACCCTGCGGTGGTGCGCGCCATAATTTGTGACTTTTTAAAGCCTCTATTGTAAAGACATTGATAAGTGTCCCTCTAGTGTGTTTTATAGTGTTGAGCGAATCAAAGTATCTGAAGTGGACTTCGATCAGAATTTCAGGGAAAATTCAATTTGCAGCGAAGCCTAATTTCCTCGTGCTTCATGGTAAGGAATCACTTTTGCCTGAAATGGAGGTAAAAAATAAAAATCAAATTGCAGCACAGGCACTGACATCACACGCCTGTGTTCATGAGCCCTAAAATGGACGGTTGTGTACAAGGAGCCCTATACTGGTGGGAAAGGAGTTTCTGACTCTGCTGCAGGCAGCTTTTGTGTGTTACTGTGTCTGCAGGACTCTGACTACAAATGAAGGTAAAAGCAAACAATGCAAAAGCACTCTGCAAACATAGACTATACAAACTAATGCTATATCCACTAGATAAAAAATGAATATGAGGTACTCAGCAATTGTATATCTACTTTTGTACCCACACGGGCCAAATCAGGGTACTTAAAGGGGTTGTCCGAGTTATTTTTTTGTCCTTTGTATGTTTCTAACTAGTCAAATACAACAGCTTTTCCATATACTTTCTGCTTCTAAACTTGCTGGTTTATCAGACTTCACCCAGGGTCACATGACCTGTGATGTCAGCTTGCCTCCCTACTAATCTTGTATTCGTGCACCAAGAGATAACAGCCTGTACATGAGACGTCACTGTTCTGGCCACGCCCCCCTGCTCTGCCGGGCTGCTATCTGCTCTCTCCTTGTATTCTTTCAGATAAAACATTAACCCCTTCAGCCAGAACACACTGAAGGCTTTACAACAGCAGCTGCAGATGTAAAGAGACACAGAATCTGCCCTCCTCACCCTACAGACACAGAGCTGATACTGGAGCTGATCTGGAGGAGATGCAAAGTTGTATTGTACAAGAAAGGTAGGGGGAAGATCCTGTGTGTATCAGCAGTGTCATTGTACAGCTGGGACTTGTAGTCCTACACATACAACATGCTGCTGAGTATTCCTGCAGACATGTCACTCAGGGCAGCACTTGTATTCACTCCCTTTGCAGAGCAGGAAGGGGAGGGGCAGAGATTGTTATTACTGCATATATTGCTGCCCATCAGATTTACAGTACTATATTTTTTTTTTTCATAACTCGGACAACCCCTTTAAAGCTGCTGCCTCGATGTCTCTCCAGACAAAATCCAATTGAGGAGTAATAAAATCCAATAGAAGAGTATTAAAAAAAACAAAAGGGAACAAAAAAAAAAGATTTCTCATGGGTGCTGCTCGCTGAAGAAACTTTCAACTGCGTGGACCCTGGGGAAAAAAAACTAAAAGTGGCCCCATTTTGTAGGAGAGTCCAAATTGACAGAAGATGGGGCAACACAAGTAGGCATGGCCAACACAAGCCACAAGTAAGCAGAAAAAACAGAAGTAGACGAGACCAGCACAAAATATTGTCCCAGCAAAACCAAATACCACAGTACAGCATAAAATACTGCTTAGGACAGTGATACAGTTGAATTCAGGAGGGTGGTTCCTGGCCAGGTGCATAAGTACCTGATGTACATGGCCAGCGAAAATGCTTTGATTGTCAAAGGCTATAAAAATGGTAATTACACTTACTAGTAATTGTATTTCCTGGAAGTCTCCATGATGGCACCCATGAGCTTAGCCCCACCCTATCAGCGACAGGAAAAGAGAGATTAAATTGCCCCTCCCTACCTAACTCCTCAGTGGATAATAAAGAACTCCTTCGGAGAAGAATGAAAAAGGCTTGCTTTTTTTTTATATTAACTTCATATTCCAATATATAAATAAATAAATAAACAAACTCTGTAATTAACGTTTTCCCTAGTTGTCTCCACGACAGCACCCATGAGCTATGACAGAGATGTAATAAAATTAGGAAGGGACCGATGCCTGGAGGACTTTACATCCAAAAACCAGATCTTTTACGGAAAAACTAATTCTAATTTGAAAACAAGTCTATCCTCGAAGCACTGAAAATATGGGGAAGCAGTGGATAGTGCCAGAAGTTCACATACCCTTCTGGTGAACGTGAATGCTACCAAAAATATAGATTTCAAAGTTAAGAATCTTAAAAAAATTTTGTAAATTGGTTCAAAGGGGGGCTCCATCAGAGCATTTAGAACCAAATTTAGATTCCAAGGAGGAACCAAATTCTGAACGCTGGGATGTAAATACTCAGGGGCTAATAGAAATCTAGAAATAAATGTCAGATAATCTGCAGTAATAGAAGACAGTGCTGAAGCCTGTACTCTAAGTGTACTGGGTCTGAGCCCAAGGTCCAGTCCCTCCTGAAAAAAATCTAGAATTGTGGGAACATGAAAAGAAGAAAAATCAATATTTTTGTACACCAAGAAGAAAATTTCTTCCAAACTTTACTATAACTGCTTTTAGTGGAAACCTTTCTACTCCGTAGTAAAGTGTATACTACCCTAGAAGAAAAACCCTTGTCTTTTAGGCTGACCCGTAAAACATCCAAGCACTTAGATGTGGATTTTTTTAGACTTGGATGTAGGACTGGACCCTGCATCACCAGATTGGGAATATGTGAGGGCCGGAGAGGGGGAGGTGTACTCATCTCCGTTAAGAGCAAAAACAATGCTCTTTTGGGCCAGAATGGAGCAACCAGTATAACTCTGGCATTTTCTCTCTTTACCTTTTGAAGCACCCTGAGTCAGGGCCGCTTTATTCATAGGGCATATGGTGCATCTGCACCGGGCCCACCAATAGGTCACGTGGGGGGGGGCCCCCCTTACAACCGGCCGGTATGGGTGTGCAGGACCGCCGATAGGGCAGTACAACTGGTACTGCCCTATGGGGCCAGGACTCTAGGACACTTGGGGGGGGGTTCTTTAATGCTTACCCTGCCGATCTCGGTCTCCGACTCCTGGCTGCGCGCTTCCTCCTGGGCTGGCTGTGTGATCCCGCGAGATCCAGCGCTGGGTCACAGGTCTCGCGAGATCACACACTGCAGGAGAAGAAGGCGCGCGCAGGAGAAGAAGACCGGAGCAGCTTTTTGTAAGTATTTTTTGTGGCTGGGGCCCCGGGGGGGGGGGGGGGGGTGGTTTGGCTGATCTGAGGTCTGATGATGGGGGCAGAAATAGCTGACCTGAGGTCTGATGGGGCAGAAATGGCTGACCTGAGGTCTGATGGATGGGGGCACAAGAGCTGACCTGAGGTCTGATGGATGGGGGCACAAGAGCTGACCTGAGGTCTGATGGGGGCACAAGAGCTGACCTGAGGTCTGATGGGGCCCATTAAGCTGACCTGAGGTCTGATGGGGCCCATTAAGCTGACCTGAGGTCTGATGGGGCACATTAAGCCGATCTGAGGTCTGATGGGGGCACATTAAGCTGACCTGAGGTCTGATGGGGCACATTAAGCTGACCTGAGGTCTGATGGGGGCACAAGACGCTGATCTGAGGTCTGATGGGGCACAAGACCCTAATCTGAGGTCTGATGGGGGCACAAGAGCTGACCTGAGGTCTGATGGGGGCACATTAAGCTGACCTGAGGTCTGATGGGGCACATTAAGCTGACCTGAGGTCTGATGGGGGCACAAGACGCTGATCTGAGGTCTGATGGGGCACAAGACCCTAATCTGAGGTCTGATGGGGGCACAAGAGCTGACCTGAGGTCTGATGGGGGCACAAGAGCTGACCTGAGGTCTGATGGGGGCACAAGAGCTGACCTGAGGTCTGATGGGGCACAAGACGCTGACCTGAGGTCTGATGGGGCACAAGAGCTGACCTGAGGTCTGATGGGGCACAAGAGCTGACCTGAGGTCTGATGGGGCACAAGAGCTGACCTGAGGTCTGATGGGGCACATTAAGCTGACCTGAGGTCTGATGGGGGCTCAAGACGCTGACCCGAGGTCTGATGGGGGCACGATACGCCGACCTGAGGTCTGATGGGGGCACAAGACGCTGATCTGAGGTCTGATTGGGCCACGAGACGCCGATCCCTGTACTGTGACATCACTGTGTTTATTATCTCTGTACGGTGACATCACTGTGTTTATTATCCCTGTACAGTGACATCACTGTGTTTATTATCTCTGTACTGTGACATCACTGTGTTTATTATCTCTGTACTGTGACATCACTGTGTTTATTATCTCTGTACTGTGACATCACTGGTGTTTATTATCTCTGTACTGTGACATCACTGGTGTTTATTATCTCTGTACGGTGACATCACTGTGTTTATTATCTCTGTACGGTGACATCACTGTGTTTATTATCTCTGTACGGTGACATCACTGTGTTTATTATCATTTTTAAAAAAAATTATTTAATTATTTTTGTAAAAAAATGGCGTGGGGTCCCCCCCTTTTTTCCTTTTCCAGCCAGATACAACCAGCAGCGGCAGCCTGGCACTACCAGGGTGGGAAGGGACACGGTTATTGGCCCTTCCCAGCCTAATGGTACCAGCCTGCAGCCGCCCCAGAGCCAGACCCTCAATTTTGAAGGTCCGGTCCTGCGGGTACCCGGCTCTTCTCGGCACCCCTGGTGGCGGTGGGTGCCGAGGTAATAGATGTTGGGGTTAGTGCTGGCCTGCCATACCGGCCAGCACTAAGCCCAGTATTAGTAATCAGGGCCGTCTGTAGATAGCCGTAATTACTAAAACTGTAGTATTGTAAAAAAAAATACACACACACAAGTATAAAACATTTTATTGAAATAAACACTCCCCCAGACCCCTGTTTGACCATTTTATGAAAAAAAAAAAAAAAGCTGGTCCGACGTAGTCCACCGAATCCGACGTAGTCCTCTGCATTCACGACTCTGAAAAATAGAAAACAAACACACAAACACAGACCACTTACCTCTTCCTGCACTGGGATAATACACACAGCAATGTCACAGTACAGGAATAATACACACAGCGATGTCACTGTACAGGGATAATAAACACAGTGATGTCACAGTACAGAGATAATAAACACAGCGATGTCAGTGTACAGGGATAATAAACACAGTGATGTCACCGTAAAGAGATAATAAACACAGTGATGTCACTGTACAGAGATAATAAACACAGTGATGTCACTGTACAGAGATAATAAACACAGTGATGTCACTGTACAGAGATAATAAACACAGTGATGTCACTGTACAGAGATAATAAACACAGTGATGTCACCGTACAGAGATAATAAACACAGTGATGTCACAGTACAGAGATAATAAACAGTGATGTCACAGTACAGAGATAATAAACACAGTAGTGATGTCACAGTATAGAGATAATAAACACAGTGATGTCACCGTACAGAGATAATAAACACAGTGATGTCACCGTACAGAGATAATAAACACAGTGATGTCACAGTACAGAGATAATAAACACAGTGATGTCACCGTACAGAGATAATAAACACAGTGATGTCACAGTACAGAGATAATAAACAGTGATGTCACAGTACAGAGATAATAAACACAGTAGTGATGTCACCGTACAGAGATAATAAACACAGTGATGTCACCGTACAGAGATAATAAACACAGTGATGTCACCGTACAGAGATAATAAACACAGTGATGTCACAGTACAGAGATAATAAACAGTGATGTCACTGTACAGGGATAATAAACACAGTGATGTCACCGTACAGGGATAATAAACACAGTGATGTCACTGTACAGGGATAATAAACACAGTGATGTCACCGTACAGGGATAATAAACACAGTGATGTCACTGTACAGAGATAATAAACACAATGATGCGACTTGTTAAGAAAAAAAAGTTAGCCATTTTGCAATCTGTAAAGTTTACCCGAAAGGGGGGGGGGGCCCACTCTTGATCTTTGCACTGGGCCCACCAATGTCTTAAAACGGCCCTGCCCTGAGTAGTATGTTTATCGGAGGATAGGCATAATAAAGGTTTGGAGTCCATCTGATCCACATAAGTCGGGCTGATCTCTGGATGCAGAGAGCAGAATCTCGGTAGTTTTCAATAATTTTTTTTGGGAAGAGATTTATGTATGGGTAAACCCAGGTCCTTGTAATTAAGTCGAATGCTTGATTTGCTAGGGTCTATTCCCCAGCGATGATCTGATTTCTGCTTAGAAAGTCCACCCAAATATCTTCTTGATGCCTGAGGTGAACCGCCTAATTGAGAATTTCTTACAATATTTTCTTCAGTTGCTGCCCCCTTGTACTTCCCTGATGTCGGAGAAGTGCCACTGTTGTCATGTTGTCCAAATAGATCTTCAAATGAGATCCGGATATTATTTTCCTTGACGTCTTCATTGCTTCCCATACAGCCGCCAACTCCCTTTGCTTTCCCCAAGCTTCTCACAAGTTTCTGATCCAAGTTCCTTGAAATGACAACTCACCCACATGTGCTCCCTAGCCTCTGCTGTTTGCATCCGTTGTCATTAGTAGAGATGGTTCCTTTATCCATTCTATGCCCAGTAAGAGGTTGTCTTTCCTCTGCCACCAATTGAGTGATCTCTTTACCTTTGAGGAGATACTGAACATGTAATCCAGATGTAACAGATTTTCACTCCATACCTTTAAAATTTGATCCTGAAGTGTCCTGGAGTGATATTGTGCCCATGGGACTGCCGGGATACAATATATCAGCATCTGGATTATGTTTTCTACCTTCTCTTGAGGGAGAAAGGTGTTTTGTCTCCCTTAAGTCTAGGATCTTTCCCAGGAACTTTTTCTTCTTGGAGACATAGAGATCTGACTTTTTCCAATTTATGATCCAACCTAGGTTTTGTAAGGTTGTTATGACAAAATTCAATTGACTTTGAAAGTCACGACTCTTGGATTCTATTATTAACAGATTGTCCAAGTAGGCTAAAACTAGAACCCCCTTTAATCTGAAAAAGGCTACTACTTTTGTGAACAGTCTGGGGGCAGAAGATATCCCAAAGGGAAGGCAAGTGAACTGGTAGTGAGTTATCTCTTCCTCTACTGGGATGGCAAATCTGAGAAACTTCCAATGCTCCGGACAAATTGGGATATGAAAATAAGCGTCTTTCAGGTCTATTGTGACTATCTTTGCATTTTTTGGAAATGAGAGGAATTGCCATTTTTATTGAATCAATTTAGAATTTTCTGTACATAATAGACTTGTTCAGGTGTTTGAGATTTATAATTGTTCTGTGGGTACCATTGGGTTTTTTGACTAAAAATAGGCGAGAGTAATGTCCTAAGCGTCTTTCTGTCTTTGAGACTGGCTCTACGGCGCCTAATTCTCCCAGCTCTGCTAGCCCTTTTCTGCTGATTTTTTAAAACTGGACTTGGAGGAAAGGAGTGGCACAACATTTTTTGAGGAGGAGAGGCTGACAATTCTATTCTGTACCCGTCTAGTAGAACTTGAATGACCCAACTGTTGTCTGTGACTAACCGCCATTGATGTATAAAGCAGGCCTGGTTCGCTCCTACTTTTCTGACATCATTTAGAGGTTGAGAGGAGCTGTTTGGATTAAAAAAGAAAGGATCTATTTTTTCCACCCTTTCTATAGCTCCATCTCCCAGATTTTCCTGTCTGATCTGTTTTGACTTTGAAAATTACGCCTTTTAGGGTCTATTATTACGAGATAATCTTCAGGGGAACCTTTTTTCTTATCGGTCACTTTTTCTAATATTTTATCCAGCTCGGGTCCAAATACATATTTTCCATTTTTTAGATGTTACATCTCCCTTCTATGATCTTAGCCATAAAACTCTCCTAACTGAATTAGCTAGACACAGCTTCTGCTGAGAAATCTGCTAAAAATCCGGCTGCCATTTCAAGAACTGGGATGGAAGATAGGATCTGATCTCTAGGAATTTTTTTCTTTAATTCTAGTTGATCTATAACTAGTTGATTTATATATATATACAGTACAAACCAAAAGTTTGGACACAACTTCTCATTCAAAGAGTTTTCTGTATTTTCATGATTATGAAAATTGTAGATTCACACTGAAGGCATCAAAACTATGAATTAACACATGTGGAATTATATACTTAACAAAAAAGTGTGAAAAACTGAAAATATGTCTTATATTCTAGGTTCTTCAAAGTAGCCACCTTTTGCTTTGATTACTGCTTTGCACACTCTTGGCATTCTCTTGATGAGCTTCAAGAGGTAGTCACCTGAAATGGTATTCCGACAGTCTTGAAGGAGTTCCCAGAGATGCTTAGCACTTATTGGCCCTTTTGCCTTCATTCTGCAGTCCAGCTCACCCCAAACCATCTTGCTTGGGTTCAAGTCTGGTGACTGTGGAGGCCAGGTCATCTGGCGTAGCACCCCATCATTCCCCTTCTTGGTCAAATAGCCCTTACACAGCCTGGAGGTGTGTTTGGGGTCATTGTCCTGTTGATAAATAAATGATGGTCCAACTAAACGAAAACAGGAATAGCATGCCGCTGCAAGATGCTGTGGTAGCCATGCTGGTTCAGTATGCCTTCAATTTTGAATAAATCCCCAACAGTGTCACCAGCAAAGCACCCCCACACCATCACACCTCCTCCTCCTCCATGCTTCACGGTGGGAACCAGGCATGTAGAGTCCATCCGTTCACCTTTTCTGCGTCGCACAAAGACATGGTGGTTGGAACCAAAGATCTCAAATTTGGACTCATCAGACCAAAGCACAGATTTCCACTGGTCTAATGTCCATTCCTTGTGTTCTTTAGCCCAAACAAGTCTCTTCTGCTTGTTACCTGTCATAGCAGTGGTTTCCTAGCAGCTACTTTACCATGAAGGCCTGCTGCACGCAGTCTCCTCTTAACAGTTGTTGTAGAGATGTGTCTGCTGCTAGAACTCTGTGTGGCATTGACCTGGTCTCTAATCTGAGCTGCTGTTAACCTACGATTTCTGAGGCTGGTGACTCGGATGAACTTATCCTCCGCAGCAGAGGTGACTCTTGGTCTTCCGTTCCTGGGGCAGTCCCTCATGTGAGCCAGTTTCTTTGTAGCGCTTGATGGTTTTTGCGACTGCACTTGGGGACACTTTCAAAGTTATAAGTTAGAATAATTCCACATGTGTTAATTCATAGTTTTGATGCCTTCAGTGTGAATCTACAATTTTCATAGTCATGAAAATACAGAAAACTCTTTGAATGAGAAGGTGTGTCCAAACTTTTGGTCTGTACTGTATATATCTGTATGTATATATATATATATATATATATATATATATATATATATACATACATACATACATACACACAAGTGCATCTCAATAAATTAGAATATCATCAAAAAGTTTTTTTTTCAGTAACTCAATTCAAAAAGTGAAACACATCTTATTATATAGAGTCATTACAAACAAAGTGAACTTTTTCAAGTGTTTATTTATGTTAATGTTGATGATTATGGCTTATAGCCAAGGAAAACCAAAAGTCATTATCTCAGAAAATTTTAATATTATATAATATTATATTAGACCAACTGTAAATTTTTATTTTTAAACACAGAAATGTTGGCCAAATGAAAAGTATGTACAGTAAATGCACTCAATACTCCTTTTGCATGAATGACTACATCGATGCAGTGTGGCATGGAGGCGATCAGCCTGTGGCGCTGCAGAGGTGTTATGGAAGCCCAAGTTGCTTTGATAGCAGCCTTCAGCTCGTCTGCATTGTTGGGTCTGGTGTCTCTCATCTTCCTCTTGACAATACCCCATAGATTCTCTATGGGGTTAAGGTCAGGCGAGTTTGCTGGCCAATCAAGAATAGTGATACTGTGGTTATTAAACCAGGTATTGGTACTTGGACATCAGTGTGGACAGGTGCCAAGTCCTGCTGGAAAATAAAAATTCCATCTCCAAAAAGCTTGTCGGTAGAGGGAAGCATGAAATACTCAAAAATTTCCTGGTAGACGGCGGCACTGACTTTGGTCTAGATAAAACACAGCGCACAGACCTACACCAGCAGATGACATGGCTCCCCAAACCATCACTGATTGTGGAATCTTCACACTAGACCTCAAGCAGCTTGGATTGAGTGCCTCTCCACCCTTCCTCCAGACTGTGGGACCTTGATTTCCAAATTAAATGCAAAATTTACTTTCATCTGATAACAACACCTTTGACCACTGAGCAACAGTCCAGTTCTTTTTCTCCTTGGCCCAGGTAAGACGCTTCTGGCGTTGTCTATTGGTGATGAGTGGCTTGACACATGGAATGCGACACTTGTAGCCTATGTCCTGGATATGTCTGTGTGTGGTGACTCTTGGAGCACTGATTCTAGCAGCAGTCCACTCCTTGTGAATCTCCCCCAAATTTAGGAAAGGCCTTTTCTTAACAATCCTATCAAGGCTGCGGTTCTCCCTGTTGTTTGTACACCTTTTTCTACCACCCTTTTTCCTTCCACTCAACTTTCCATTAATATGCTTTGATAGAACACTCTGTGAACAGTCAGCTTCTTTAGCAATGACCTTTTGTGGCTTACCCTCCTTGTGGAGTGTGTCAATGACAGCCTTCTGGACATCTCTAAAGTCAACAGTCTTCCGTCGTGATTGTGTCACCTACTGAACCAGACTAATGGACCTTTTTAACCCCTTAGTGACCACCCATACGCCTTTTTACGGCGGTCACTAAGGGGCCTTAGGCTGGGCTGCCGCTTTTTCACGGCGGCCCAGTCTAAGCGCTGCACGGGTCTCCCGTGCAGCGGGGAGCGCGGGCCCGGCTCTCACATGAAAGCCGCAGCCCTGCTCTAACAGCCCGGACCGGCAGGAGTGCCGATCCGGGCTGTTTAACACTTTACATGCCGTCGGCAATGGCGCCCGCCGCATGTAAAGTGCTGACAGAGGGAGCGGTCTCCCTCTGTCTCCCATCGGCACCCTGCAAAAGCGATCACAGGGTGCCGATGTGTGGGAAGGCTGGCAGGGGTCTGATCTAGGCCCCAGACCAGCCTTGAATAGATTACCAGCAGACTGCGCCTCTCTGGCGCAGCCTGCTGGTCAAAGTATGAATAGCATTGCCATTAAAATGCAATGCACTATAGGGATAATGCATTGCATTTTAAAGGCAATCAAAGTACTGTTTGTTATAGTCCCTCTGTGGGACTATTAAGTGGTAAAAAAAGTAAAAAAAAAAAAAACACATTTATTCTATTAAAAAAATCGCATAAAAAAAATCTCTTTTTTTTCCATTGAAAATAAGCTTTTCAATGAAAAAATTGCAAAAAAAAAATCTTCCCCATATGTTTGGTATTGCCACGTCCGTAACGACCCGTACTACATAAATATCACAAAAATTAGCCCCTACGGTAAACACAATTAAAAAAAAAATTAAAAAAAAAAAGACAATTGCTAATTTATTCTTAGTTGCCACCAAAAAAACATTATAACAAGCAATCAAAAAGCGTCATTTACTCAAAAAGGATACCAATGAAAAGTACAAGTTGTCCCGCAAAAATGAAGCCCTGACACAACTCCATAGAAAGAAAAATTAAAAAAAATTTGTTCTTGGGAATCAGCAATGCAAAAACTTTTTTTTTCTTTTAAAAAAAGGATTTTTATTGCAAAAAAGTAGTAAAACGCAAAAAAAACTATATGTATTTAGTATCATTGTAATCGTATTGATCCAGAGAATAAATATATGTTGTAATTTATACCGAAAAATGATCGCCGTAAAATTTATAATGTAAAAACGCAGTGGTGGTATTGCAATTTTTCCCATTTCCCTCCCAGAAAGAGTTAATCAAAGTTAATCAAAAAGTTATCTGTACCCCAAAATGGCACCATTAAAAACTACAACTTCTCCCGTAAAAAATAAGCCCTCATACATCTATATAGACGGAAAAATGAAAAAGTTATAACTCTTGGAACGCGACGATGAAAAAAGAAAAAAAACGCTTGGTCACTAAGGCCAGAAACAGGCTGGTCACTAAGGGGTTAAAGGCTTAGGAAGCCTTTGGGTTAATTATTCTAATTTTCTGAGATAATGAATTCTGGCTTTTCCTTGGCTGTAAGCCTTAATCGTCAAAATTAACATAAACAAACACTTGAAAAAGTTCGCTTTGTTTGTAATGACTCTATATAATATGTGCGTTTCACTTTTTGAACTGAATTACTGAAAAAAACAACTTTTTGATGATATTCTAATTTATTGAGATACACTTGTATATATAATATTGGTATATCTGTAATGGTACAGATCAGCAGAATAAAGTTAACATGTCGTTTTTCTCTTACAGTGCACTCCGCAAAAACAAAATTAAAAAAACAATGGCAGAATTGCTGCCTTTTCTTGATGCCGATTACCAAAAGGCGAAATAAAATGCAATCAAAAAGTGATATGAACTCCCTAAAAAAAGTGCCGCTTTGCCCTGTGTTTAAAATTTTCCATAGACTTCCATGCAACATCTGGAACTCGAATTTTTTGCCTAAAAATGCACCCAAAAATAAATAAAACAATGTGTCACACCAACCTAATGGCATAAAGGTGTGTTCACAAATAGGTTTTTTAGTGACAATTTGTGGACTTTAATTTTCATTAGGACATCTTCTCTATAGGGGAGAAAATATTAGAAAAAAAGTGTTTCACACAGTCGTTTAGAAAAAATGCCCCTAAACATATCGTTAAACATACGTGGCCTTTAGAGTTTGTCATGGACCAGTGAGTGTGAACCCATGTGTCAAGTGACTAACCTCCTCTAAGGGCAATGTCTAAGTGAACCCCTTATTCTTCACAGTACCCCTGATGGTGGGATAGACTTTCCCAAGGGAAACTTCAAGTTGCAAACTCTTAAGGAGGATTGGCAAAATTGAAAAATAAAAAACACAAAAGCTTTTGGGGTTTTGACTGTATGCTAAAGATGACCTGACGTCCTTATTCTGCAGCTCAATATGAATGTGGCAATACCAAACTTGTGTAGGTTTTTTTTAGTTTTACTACTTACTTACTTAAAATAAAAACCTTTGATAGCCATAACTTTTTTATATTTCGGTCTACAGAGCTGTACGAGGGCTTGTTTTTGCGTAACCAATTGTATTTTTTATTGGTACCATTTTTGTGGTATGTATGTCTTTTTGACCACCATTTAATTTTTTTGGGGGGACAAGGTGACAAGTTGACAACAGCAAATCACGTGTCTTTCATTTTTTTCTGTTTCAGCGGTCACTGTACATAATTTTTTTAAATATATATTTTATTTCATTTATACATTTTTGGATGCGGTGATACCCAGTATGTTTATTTTTTTGTTTATATATTTTTATATGGGAAAGGGGGGGTGATTCAAACTTTTAATATATTGGTGGTTTTTTTTTTGTTTTTTTTATTAGCCCCCATAGGGGCCTAGTACATGAGATCTTTTGATCCCCTCTCCTGTTCACCCTAATAGAGATCTATTAGGGTGTATAGGATTTTTACACCCTCCATTCTGAGCTATGCATTGTGCATAGCTCAGTATGGAGATTGCCATGACAGGCCTGCGGTCAGGACAGACCGGAGAAGAGCCGCGGCACAGGAGAGAGTTTTTTATTTTATCCTTATGGGGCTGGGTGGGCTGATCTGAGGTCTGATGGGGGTCCTTGTTTATTAATTATAATAATTTTCTTTTTTTTTTTTGCTTCTATAGTGTCTACAGCTTACCTGATTAGAATTGGATGATTGAATCATGTTAGAACTTCTATCCATCAGTAGGAGTCGTCCTGTGAATGTTTCTATTAACCCCTGGCATCCTCATAATAATTTTTGATTTTCATTTTATTTATTTTTTGGCACACCATGCATTTATTTTGTTTTTTGTTATTATGTATTATTTTTTATTTTAGGGTTATTTGCTATTTACTTTATTTTATCAAATGAATTTTTAATTTTTTTTCCATTTTTTTTATTTTTTCACATATTTATTCCTCACTTTGACATGATGATATTATAATTTTTTATATGAATTCTCTCATCTTTTTACTCATATTTATTCTATTTTTGTTGCAAATTTCTTTTTATTGAGTTTTTCACCAGGACAAAGTGCAAAAATAAACAGTGCATAGGTTACGAGTCCTCGTATCATTTTTTGCATCCGAAATACAAAGGAGAACTGAATTTGAAGGTAGTTAAGAATAACCAGGAACCATCCATCACTTCCTGTTAACTATGAGTAAATATTAAGGTTACATAATAGAATGACATGTAACAAATCCTGGGCAAGCCAGATTGAAGGCCGCCTCAAGGTTGATCAATGTACAAGAAAGGAAGATCCCGAAGACCGTCAAATACAGAAAAATCAGAGGAGAGGTCCAGATATACATATAGTGCAGGTGGCAAAGACACACCCAATGAAGTCTACTCTGGAGATAGTCCTACCGCTGACACCACGATCCAACACTAACTGTTATGTCATATCAGTGCAGATTTTCAGTGGATAACTGATCCATGAATTCTTTCCATGGGTTCCAGATACTACGGAACTTAGTGAGATTACGTAGAGCTATGTCACACAGTTCCTCCGTTCGGTAGATTTGAGCTACTTTGTGTATACATTGGGAAGTTAAAGGGGCGGCAGTGTCTCGCCAATGGAGAGGTATCAGTGCTTTTGCTGCTACTACAAAAGTGGCCCAAAGATGTTCACTAGCCCGGGGCGGAAACCTTGGGGAGAGGCCAAGAAACAGAATTCTAGGGGGAGGGGGGGGAGGGGCGACCCTGGGCATATCTTAGCTATCAGCTCTCCAATACGGTGCTAGAATGGTGCTATAAGGGTGCAATTCCACCATATATGGGCATACGTGCCAACCTGGGAGAGACAGCGCCAGCAAAGATTAGGTATCGACGCGTTGATCTTGTGGAGGACAACAGGAGTCTTATACCAATGGCTAGTCAATTTATAGTTAGTTTCCTGAGTGTAATGCATCTGGAGGGTCCGCAGCTAAATTTGTACACTTGTGAGATTTCATGTGGGGTGAGTGAAAGATCCAGTTCGCGTTCCCAGGCCCCGATGTAATGCAATGGAGAGTCCAGGGGGAGCGTGATCAGTTTCCTATATGTCTTAGAAATGATTCTCGTAGCTGGGGAGTGTAACGCTGCTAACCGCTCCATCCAGGTAAGAGCATGTGACAGTGGGCCTAAAGCCCAGGGCTATCTGATTGTAGGTAAGCTGTGTAATAGAGACAGAGGGAAACTGATCGCGCAACACCCGAAACTCTGGAAGAGTGCCCATATCTAGCACATCTCTGATTTTTCTAGCATTTAGACTCCTTTGTAGGGGTAGTTGAGAGGAGGTGTAAGGAGTATTGAGACCGATAAGGTCACCTACGCCAGTGATGGGGGAGGGGAGGGACCAGATAGGTGATGACTTACGAAGTGAGTCCCAAATCTGGAGGGATGCCTTAGTGATATCATTTAGAGAGGAGGGCAATCATTTACCCATTTGGAGGAGTAAAAGGCCCTGAGTGAGCGGAAATCCTGAGATCGCCTCTTCTATGGGGATATATAGTTAGGGGAAACCCCCCCGATGCCAGTCAACCACCCTAGCTAAATGGACTGTTTGATAGAGCACTTCAATGTCAGTGAGTCCTATGCTTCCTGCTCCTCTAAGTTTCGTCAAAGTCTTATAAGCTAATCTGTGGCTAGTTTTCCACCATAGGAACTGTAAGAACTGCCTGCGAGTGCTCATAAAAAAGGACTTTGGAAGATGAATCGGTAGCGTCTGAAATAAATAAATTTAGGGATGACCATCATTTTAAGAAGATTAGCACGGCCCATCCATGAGATATATGGGATTTTCCAGTTATCTATAATTTTAGAGACTTCTGCTAATAGGGTAACATAATTAAGAGAGTACCAATTCCTAGGATTAGCTGAAATGGAAAGGCCCAGATATTTGATAGAGGATGATGACCCGGGGAAAGGCAATTTGGCAGAGGCTCCAGCGACTACACCGCCAGGGCAAGATATGTTCAACGCTGACGATTTTGAAGGGTTAATCTTAAAATTGGAAAGGTCATGTGGAGAAAATGCAGTGCAGTATCGGAAAAGAGACATCAGGATTTGACGTAAGAATCAGAAGATCACCTGCATACGCCACTGTAAGGTGTATTCGATTTCTCACTGTGATGCCTGAAACTTCAGAGTGTTGCCTGATATATTGAATGAGGGTTTCTATAGTAAGGACGAAAAGTAGTGGGGACAGAGGACAGCCCTGACGGGTACCATTGGATATTAGAAAGGAAGGGGAAAGAGAGCTGTTGACCCACACCGAAGCAGAAAGGGAAGAGTAAAGTGCCATTATGCAAGAAAGGTAGCCCAAATTTAGTCAGAGCTAGGGACATATAGGTCTAATCCACCTGGTCTAATGCTTTCTCAGCGTCAGTAGAGAGGAGAGCTAAAGGCGTCTTAGTAGACCGGGCATGTTGGATCAACTGTAAGACCCTCATGTGTAATAACTTTGCCTTTTCTCCCCTTTACAAACCCCACTTGTTCGGCATTTACCAGACCTGGAAGCATATTATTCAGTCTGTTTGCCAGCAGCTTTGCATATAGCTTAACATCTACGTTAAGGAGGGAAATAGGGCAGTAGCTACTACACAGGGAGGGATCTTTACCCTCTTTAGGTAATATTGTTATGTATACTGCTAATGTTTTTGGCGAGAACTCTGTCCCCTCAGCCAGTGAGTTAAAGGTGTCAAAGATTTGAGGAAGCAGAATCTCAGAGAAAGATTTGTAGTATTGTATGCGGAGACCGTTGGGACCCAGGCTCTTGCCCTGGGGGAGGACGAAAGTGAGAGCCTAAGTTCCTCTATGGTAAACCGTTTATCTAAATTGGAGCATTGTGTGTCGGTTAATGAAGGGAGAGACAATCGGTCAAGAAAGGCATTCATAGCCACTTTATGTTGAGTCGCTAAGTCCAATGACTCCCCATCTCGTAGGTTACAAAGGGAGGAATAGAACTGCTCTTGTATCTGTGCCTCTTGTATCTGTGACTGGTGGGCCTAAGTTGGGGGTTATTCGTTTGATGTCAAGTTGTTCCTGTCTAGGTTTAGCTAATATTTAAAAATATTCAATTGCAGCAGCACCTACGGTGATGATAAGTCCATAATGTGGTGGTGCCGTCAGTGTCAGGTACCAGTCTGTAGTACCCCAGTTACTTGTACCATCCAGAATAAGACTGCAGCACTCTCAGGTCTTCAAATAATCTTTGTTTTATTCCACCTTCCTTAGTGCGACGTTTCGACCACCCTCGGTCTTTCACAAGCATGCTTGAGACCTGAGAGTGCTGCAGTCTTTAGCTAATGTTGCCATGAACTTTGAGCCTTTGTTACCGTGTTGGTAGACCCTTTGTTGAGAATAAAGGTATGCTTTTGCTGCCTTCAGGTTGAGAAGTTGTTTTAGTTATTCCCTTAGTTTAGTGGTCAGCTAGGGTTGAGGAGGCCAAAGAGTGTTTGTGCGATCTCTCTAGTCTAGCAAATTCTGATAGGAGGGAGTCCACTTCCCTAGTCCAGCAGGATTTCGTGTATGTGCCTATGGAGATAAATTCTCCCCGAATCACAGCTATATCGGCTTCCCAGAGAATAGAGGCAGGCCCAGCAGGTCGACCCACAACCCCCCCGACCACCCCCAGAGCCGAAAACCCACACATATAAACAATGACTCTCCAAGTAAAGAAAGGATTATCTGAGGAAAGTGGGAGAAAAAGGAAACCATCTGAGGACTAAATAATAGATAAAAGTGAGGGCGGTCAGTCCTCGGTTGTAGTCGCGGCTCTTTTTCTTGAAGCGGGTCCCCGAACAGTCTGCCACGGTGAAATCTCTGGAAGTCTAGGGAGATCCAAGACGTCTGAAAATTGGAGCCAAGGAGGAATAGTGGAGTCATCCAGTTGCAGGGCCGAGCATATGGTTGGTAAGTCCTCAGGATAGCGGATAACTTTCAATGAGCCATCAAGAGTGAAAGAGAGCCCAAACGGAAATAGTCACCGATAGAGAATTTTCTTCCTTCTCAGAGCTTCTGTTATTGGCTTGAGACATTTGTGTTTGGTGAGGGTCAGAGAGGAGGGATCTTGATAAAACGAGATGGGAGATCCATCGCATGTAATATCATCTGAATCCTTGGCCGATTTTAAAATAAGCTCATGGTGTTGGAAATTTAGAATCCTTCAAATGATGTCCCTGGGGAGATCTCCGTCTTTCGGTTTCTAACATAATGCTCTGTGGGTTCGTTCAAGAACTAGATGCGGAGCTTCTTCAGCCGGGAGCAATTCCCTCAAAATATCGTAGATAGTGTCCATTAGAGATGAGGATGGAACAGTTTCTGGAACACCACGGATCCTCAGATTGTTCCGCCTATTCCTGTTCTTGGTCTTCCAGATGAGAGAGGAGAGCATTAAGATGAGAATGGCAGGAGTGAAAGGCAGCTGTAGTAGCTTCCCCGAACGTGACTATAGACGCTTGATAGAGGCTTTCACCAGTAGGTCCTTCTGAGACATATTCATCTGAGAGAGCACTTTCAGGTGGCGGTAGTGACTTTTCTTTAGATGGAGTAGAGGAAGGAGTCCTCCTTTTTTTCCATAATTTCCAGCTAGGCAGACACCAGACCTCCTGATGTGAGTAGGATCCCCAGGCCAGAGGATGTTATCAAGGGCTAGATGTTAAGGGCCCATTCACTGCTTCATAGGTACATCTGGTCTGCCGGCCTGTACCATCTGGATGTTAGATGTACGGTGCCCAGGGGAGGGAGATCACTTGCCTTGGGTTAGCTGCTGCAGTGTCCGGTGGTTTTCCCGATCCCTGTGTGACTCTGGTCTCAGCTGGTTGTGTTCCTAAACCAGCGGCGGATCCTCCTCTCCCGTTACCACTTGCAGTCAAGGCCAAGGCCAAGACCAGGCCTCCGGGAACGCCTTGTAAAGGGCCAGAACGAGCAGAAAGAGCTCCCCAGGTAGATGAGGCAATAGGGGAAAAAGTAGGCAGTATGTCGATCCCGAGTTCGGCGAGTTACTCCCTGGATGCCAGGGGATATCAGCCGGGTGTTAGGAGAAGCAGGGAATGCCGTCCGACACGCTAGATGGTCAGCCACGCCCCCTTACATTTATTCTATTTTTGACATGATGATATATAATAGAAAAAAGGTTTGTTTGTTTTTTTCCTGCATTCATTCACACCTACTTTTCAATATTTATATGACTTGTTTTAGTCTGCTGTTTAGTCTTACACTTTGACACACTTTTATTACAATTTCATCTCTTTTTTTATACATATAAAGTACAGACCAAAAGTTTGGACACACCTTCTCATTCAAAGAGTTTTCTGTATTTTCATGACTATGAAAATTGTAGATTCACACTGAAGGCATCAAAACGATGAATTAACACATGTGGAATTATATACTTAACAAAAACGTGTGAAACAACTGTAAATATGTTTTATATTCTGGGTTCTTCAAAGTAGCCACCTTTTGCTTTGATTACTGCTTTGCACACTCTTGGCATTCTCTTGATGAGCTTCAAGAGGTAGTCACCTGAAATGGTTTTCACTTCACAGGTGTGCCCTGTCAGGTTTAATAAGTGGGATTTTTTGCCTTATAAATGGGGTTAGGACCATGAGTTGTGTTGGGCAGAAGTCAGGTGGATACACAGCTGATAGTCCTACTGAATAGACTGTTAGAATTTGTATTATGGCAAGAAAGAAAAACGAGTGGCCATCATTACTTTAAGAAATGAAGGTCAGTCAGTCCAAAAAATTGGGAAAACTTTGAAAGTGTCCCCAAGTGCAGTCGCAAAAACCATCAAACGCTGCAAAGAAACTGGCTCACATGAGGACCGCACCAGGAAAGGAAGACCAAGAGTCACCTCTGCTGCGGAGGATAAGTTCATCTGAGTCACCAGCCTCAGCAATCGCAGGTTAACAGCAGCTCAGATTAGAGACCAGGTCAATGCCACACAGTTCTAGCAGCAGAAACATCTCTACAACAACTGTTAAGAGGAGACTGTGTGCAGCAGGCCTTCATGGTAAAATACTGTAGCTGCTAGGAAACCACTGCTAAGGACAGGCAACAAGCAGAAGAGACTTGTTTGGGCTAAAGAACACAAGGAATGGACATTAGACCAGTGGAAATCTGTGCTTTGGTCTGATAAGTCCTAATTTGAGATCTTTGGTTCAAACCACCGTGTCTTTGTGCGATGCAGAAAAGGTGAACGGATGGACTCTACATGCCTGGTTCCCACCGTGAACCATGGAGGAGGAGGTGTGATGGTGTGGGGGTGCTTTGCTGGTGACACTGTTGGGGATTTATTCAAAATTGAAGGCATACTGAACCAGCATAGCTACCACAGCATCTTGCAGCGGCATGCTATTCCATCCGGTTTGCGTTTAGTTGGACCATCATTTATTTATCAACAGGACAATGACCCCAAACACACCTCCAGGCTGTGTAAGGGCTATTTGACCAAGAAGGAGCGTGATGGGGTGCTACGCCAAATGACCTGGCCTCCATAGTCACCAGACCTGAACCCAATCGAGATGGTTTGGGGTGAGCTGGACCGCAGAGTGAAGGCAAAAGGGCCAACAAGTGCTAAACATCTCTGGGAATTCCTTCAAGACTGTTGGAATACCATTTCAGGTGACTACCTCTTGAAGCACATCAAGAGAATGCTAAGAGTGTGCAAAGCAGTAATCAAAGCAAAAGGTGGCTACTTTGAAGAACCTAGAATATAAGACATATTTTCAGTTGTTTCACAGTTTTTTGTTAAGTATATAATTCCACATGTGTTAATTCATAGTTTTGATGCCTTCAGTGTGAATCTACAATTTTCATAGTCATGAAAATACAGAAAACTCTTTGAATGAGAAGGTATGTCCAAACTTTTGGTCTGTACCGTATATTTTTCAATTTTTGGTTTCTTTCATTTTACATTTATTTCTGTGATTATCCACTTTTAATATTTTTTATATGTTTGTAAGCACTAGAACTTTTTTTTATAGATTTCCTCTTTAATGTGTATATACTAAATACAGTGCCTTGCGAAAGTATTCGGCCCCCTGGAACTTTTCAACCTTTTGCCACATTTCAGGCTTCAAACAAAAAGATATAACATTTTAAATTTTTGGTGAAGAATCAACAACAAGTGGGTCACAATTGTGAAGTGGAACGAAATTTATTGGATCATTTAAACTTTTTTTGTAATAATAAAACTGAAAATTGGGGAGTGCAAAATTATTCAGCCCCCTTGCATTAATACTTTGTTGCGCCACCTTTTGCTGTGATTACAGCTACAGGTCACTTGCGGTATGTCTCTATCAGTTTTACACATCTAGAGACTGAAATTCTTGCCCATTCTTCCTAGCAAAACAGCTCGAGCTCTTTGAGGTTGGATGGAGAGCGTTTGTGAACAGCAGTTTTCAGCACTTTCCACATATTCTCATTTGGATTCAGGTCTGGACTTTGACTTGGCCATTCTAAGACCTGGATACGTTTATTTTTGAACCATTCCATTGTAGATTTTGCTTTATGTTTGGGATCATTGTCTTGTTGGAAGATAAATCTCCGTCCTAGTCTCAGGTCTTTTGCAGACTCCAACAGGTTTTCATCCAGAATGGTCCTGTATTTGGCTCCATCCATCTTCCCATCAATTTTAACCATCTTCCCTGTCCCTGCTGATGAAAAGCAGGCCCAAACCATGATGCTGCCACCACCATGTTTGACAGTGGGGATGGTGTGTTCAGCGTGATGAGCTGTGTTGCTTTTACTTCAAACATATCGTTTTGCATTGTTTCCAAAAAGTTCGACTTTGGTTTTATCTGACCAGAGCACCTTCTTCCACATGTTTGGTGTGTCTCCCAGGTGGCTTGTGGCAAACTGTAAACAAGACTTTTTATGGATATCTTTGAGAAATGGCTTTCTTCTTGCCACTCTTCCATAAAGGCCAGATTTGTGAAGTGTTCGACTGATTGTTGTCCTATGGACAGACTCTCCCACCTCAGCTGTAGATCTCTGCAGTTCATCCAGAGCGATCATGGGCCTCTTGGCTGCATCTCTGATCAGTCTTCTCCTTGTTTGAGATGAAAGTTTAGAGGGAAGGCCGGATCTTAGTATATTTGCAGTGGTCTGATACTCCTTCCATTTCAATATGATCGCTTGCACAGTTCTCCTTGGGATGTTTAAAGCTTGGGAAATCTTTTGGTATCCAAATCCGGCTTTAAACTTCTCCACAACAGTATCACGGACCTGCCTGGTGTGTTCCTTGGTCTTCATGATGCTCTCTGTGCTTTAAACAGAACCTGGAGACTATGACAGAGCAGGTGCATTTATACCGAGACTTGATTACACACAGGTGGATTCTTTTTATCTTCATCAGTCATTTAGAACAACATTGGATCATTCAGAGATCTTTAATGAACTTCTGGAGTGAGTTTTCTGAACCGAAAGTAAATGGGCCGAAGAATTTTGCACGCCCCACTTTTCAGTTTTATTATTACAAAAAAAGTTTAAATGATCCAATAAATTTCGTTCCACTTCACAATTGTGACCCACTTGTTGTTGATTCTTCACCAAAAATTTAAAATGTTATATCTTTTTGTTTGAAGCCTGAAATGTGGCAAAAGGTTGAAAAGTTCCAGGGGGCCGAATACTTTCGCAAGGCACTGTAGGTGTATAACTGCTTATATGTTAATGTGTGTGTGTGTGTATATTTCTCTTAATTTATAAAAATGAGTTTCTGTCTGTCTGTCTGTCCGTCCGTCCGTCTGTCTGTCTGTTCTTTATGCGCGACCAAACTACTGGACCGATTTTCACCAAATTCGGCACACAGGTACATCAGGTGCCCGGGAAGGTTTTAGACCAGGTCTCATCTCTCTAGGACATAACGTTCCCAAAATATGACCTGCATTAGCCAATATTAGCCTGACAGCATTGGTTTTAAACCCCAACTGCCATTCTCTGCACAGACACACACAGGGAGGGCAGGTTTCCATAACAACACAGCCAGGTAATTAGCAGCCAGCTGAGGATTTCAGGTAACAATCCAGTAATTTCTATTCAATGCTTTAAAGGGGCAGAGCACTGTGGATGATACTGTTAAAGAGGTATTCCGGTTACCATAAATATAACTTATCTTTTAGACTAATTTTAGACTATGACCGTTCAGTAGTAAATCTTCCACTGCTACCAATTGCGTGTCCTCATGAATTACCATGGCACCGACCTGTGATTCACACCACTCTGAAAAGAAGGACTTACAACACCTGCTCCAGGTTTCACTAAGCCACACCCCGACTCTGTCAGGCCACGCCCCCTCCCCCCTCCACAGCCAATTGGGATTGAAAAAATGAAGGTAAAAATAAACTACTGTCAGTTGCAGGGGTGGGAGGGTGAGTTTCTCTCTGCAACAATACACAGAAACATTAGATGAAATAGACTAATATTAGACTACTACCGTTCAGTAGTAATAAAAGATGCTTTCTTCCACTAAAAGGACTTAAAAGCAACCCCCCACAAGGTCCCGCTAAACCACGCCCCCGGTCAGGCCACGCCCTCTCCCACTCCGCAGCCAATGGGGGAGACTTTCTCTCTGCAATGACACACACACAAACATTAAATGAAATAGATTAAATATACCCATGCGAAGCAATGTTTTCTTCCACTGCTACCCACTGTGTTTCCTCAAATTACCATGGCATTGACCTATAATTCAGGCCACCCTGAAAAGAAGAATGGGGATTGAAAAAATGAAGGTAAAAATCAACTTCTGTCAGCTGCATTGACTTTCTCTCTGCAACGACACACAGAAACATTAAATGAAATAGATGAAATATACCCAGGCGAAGCCGGGTCTTTCTGCTAGTGTATATATATATCTCTTAATATTATAAAAATGAGTTTCTGTCTGTCTTTCTGTCTGTCTGTCCGTCTGTCTGTTCTCTATGCGCAACCAAACTACTGGACCGATTTTCATCAAATTCGGCACACAGGTACATCAGGTGTCCGGGAAGGTTTTAGACCAAGTCTCAGCTCTCTAGGATGTACCATTCCCGAGATATTCCCAAAATATGATCTCCATTGGCCAATACTAGTCTGGGAGCATTTCACTTCAAATTCCAACTGCCATTTTCTCCACATGCACAAAGGTTTCCATAACAACCTAGCCAGGCAATTAGCAGCCAGCTGAGGAGCTCAGCCATTTCTATTCGCTTTTTTAAAGGGGAAGAGCGCTGTGGATGACACTGTTAAAGGGGTATTCCGGTTACTATAAATACAGATGAGCGAATCGAAGCTGACGAAGTGGAATTCGTTACGTATTTCATGGAAAATTCGATTCGCAACGAAAGCGAATTTCATGGCGATTCGTAGTAATGAATCTTTTTTTTTTTTTCCTAAAATGGCCGCAAGCACATGGCATGACATGGGGGAAGGATTTCTGGGACAAAGGAGTAAACACCCACAATGCAATCACATGAAGACATGTAGCCAATTAGCAGCCAGCCAGGTCCTGTGATGTCACAGCCCTTTAAATAGCTCTGCAGCACTGGAATCCGCCATTTGCTATTGATTTTAGACCAAGAAAAACGTTCCTAAAGAAAAGAAATGAGGAGATCAGGGATAGATAAACTGAATTGCAGGGATAGGAGAGGGACGATTTTTAGACAAAATCCATAGAGGATTATCAGGCAGTGAAATCGCTATTCTGGTACACTGAGCAGCAGTGAGTGGGCATAGGGGTTAGCCTGTTATACAGCACTGCACTCTGTTCTAAAGGCTGTTTTCGGGTGCTTTATTCAAAGAAACACGACTAGAGTTGCTTTTTGCAGTGCAATAAGAAGTCAGAGCCTTGTTTGGGTTGCATTAAAAAAAATAAAAATTAAAAAATAAAAATTAAAAATAATTAAAAAAAAAGTAAAAAAAAAAAATCTTTTGGGTTGTGTTTGGGGAAAAACATATATAATCCGTGATTGGCAGCTTGTAAATGTAAAAGAAATAGTTGTGGCGTTATTCGCCATACAAATAGACAAGCGCCATATAGTGGTAAATTCTTCAGTGTAGTTGAATTGCCAAAAAAACAGTGAATCCGTGTTCGTGGGGTTGTTCATTTTAAATAACTATTTGCGGCGTTATTCCCCATCCAACAGAAAAGCGTGATATTGTGCTAACTTAGTCAGTGAAGTTGACTTGCCAAAAAAAACTGTGAATCCGTGTTTGTGGTTTTGTTCATTTTAAATAACTATTTGCGGCGTTATTCGCCATCCAAACAGAAAAGCGTGATATTGTGCTAACCTAGTCAGTGAAGTTGACTTGCCAAAAAAAACAGTGAATCCGTGTTTGTGGGGTTGTTCGTTTTAAATAACTATTTGCGGCGTTATTCGCCATCTAAACAGAAAAGCGTGATATTGTGCTAACGTAGTCAGCGAAGTTGAATTGCCAAAAAAACAGTTAATCCGTGTTTGTGGGGTTGTTCGTTTTAAATAACTATTTGCGGCGTTATTCGCCATCCAAATAGAAAAGCGTGATATTGTGCTAACGTAGTCAGTGAAATTGACTTGCCAAAAAAACAGTGAATCCGTGTTTGTGGGTTTGTTCATTTTAAATAACTATTTGCGGCGTTATTCGCCATCCAAACAGAAAAGTGTGATATTGTGCTAATGTAGTCAGTGAAGTTGACTTGCCAAAAAAACTGTGAATCCGTGTTTGTGGGGTTGTTCATTTTAAATAGCTATTTGCGGCGTTATTCGCCATCCAAATAGAAAAGCGTGATATTGTGCTAACGTAGTCAGTGAAGTTGAATTGCTAAAAAAACTGTGAATCCATGTTTGTGGGGTTGTTCATTTTAAATAACTATTTGCGGCGTTATTCGCTATCCAAACAGAAAAGCGTGATATTGTGCTAACGTAGTCAGTAGAGTTGAGCGAACGTGCTCATAACGAGCACTGTACTGCTCGGATCCCCTGCGCTTGAATGGCCGCAGGCATCCGGATCCGTCCTCACCTGACTGTAAGTCAATGGGGGCGGATCCGTTTGGTATGACACACGAGTGTGTCATACCAAACGGATCCGTCCCCACTGACTTGCACTCGGGTGAGGAGGACGGATCCGGATGGCTGCGGCCATTCAAGCGCAGGGGATCCGAGCAGTACAGTGCTCGTTACGAGCACGTTCGCTCAACTCTAGTAGTCAGTGAAGTTGACTTGCCAAAAAAACTGTGAATCCGTGTTTGTGGGGTTGTTCTTTTAAATAGCTATTTGCGGCGTTATTCGCCATCCAAATAGAAAAGCGTGATATTGTGCTAACGTAGTCAGTGAAGTTGAATTGCCCAAAAAACAGTTAAGACGTGGTTCTGGGCTCGTTCCTTTTAAATCGATAGTCGCAGCGTCAGTCGCTGTAAAAAAAGAAAAAACCCAAAAAAGCTTATATTTTAGGTTGTGTTTTAGCAAAAAAAAAAATCAAACTTCCTCGGCAAAGTTGAATTGGCCCAAAAACATTTAATAGATTTTTTGCGGTTGTTTATTTTAACTTTAACTTTGTTTATTTTAACTTTAACTTTAACTTTTTGGCATCATTCACCATCCAAACAGAAAAGCGTGATATTGTGCTGACGTAGTCAGTGAAGTTGAATTGCCCCCCCCAAAAAATAGACGTGGTTCTGGGCTCGTTCCTTTTACATCGATAGTCGCAGTGTCAGTCGCAATATAAACAAAGTGTATAGTGCTGTGCAGTAACCCATTGTACTGCAGTTCAGTAACCCATTGTTAACACACTGTGTAGGTGACGATATTTCTGAAAGAAATAATTAAGCTGTTGTGCAAGGCAGTGAGCAAAGTGTAATTTTTGGGGGTATTGTTCATTTTATTTTATTTTATTTTAAATTTTTTTATGAAACAGGATGTCAGATAGAGGGGTGACAGGCCCTTCAAAGGGCAGGGGCAGTGGCACAAATTTTTTAGGAGCAGGCACAGAGGAAGGGGACGTGGCATTAGGGGTCACTCGGCGAGGCCACAGCTACCGGTGTCATCTAGTGGTCGTGTGTTGACCACCAACCCAGATGTTCTTGAATGGTTGACTCGGTCATCCACTTCCTCCCAGATGACATCTGAAACCCCCAGCCAAGAGTCGGTGGGTTCGTCAGACACAACCCTTAGTTGGCATGGGCCAGGACCAGCTCCAGTGCCCTCACCAGTCCTCAACCTGCCTCTGTCCTTTTCGGTTCCCTCAGCCAGAGAAGTACTATATGCTGTCGGGTCTGCGCCACTATACAACGAACTACTTGAGGACAGTCAGCAGCTACTGGGAAGCCAAGAGGTGGGGCAGAAATCCGCTCCTTCCAGTAGGCGGTCAAGTACTGATGAGGAGAGTGTAGTGGGAGGTGATGTTGAGAGCAGTCAGGCTTTGTACACTGAAACAGTTGAGGAGGACATTAGCGACGTGCAAACTGTAGTTGATGATGATGATCGTACTTGGGAGCCGGGTGAAGCAAGGGCTTCAGCATCATTATCATTATCTGCAGACGAGACTGACAGCTTGCGCGTCAGGCAGCGGTGCAGGCAGCAAGTCGGTAGTGTGGCCGTTAGTCAGTGGAGTGGCAGCAGTGCGAGGTCAGGAGCCAAACGGGCACGGGGTAGACCGCACTCTTCGCATGTGCTTTCCGGCCTTGAAAAGAGCAGCGCAGGGGCTCAGCCAGGCAGCGGAGGTACCACTCAGTCAGTGTGGAGTGTTGGTGGTAAAATCGCCTACTCCGCGGTGTGGAATTTTTTTGTTGACGCCTGAGGAGGTGAACATGGCTATAAGTAGAATCTGTGGTCAGAAAGTGAAGCGTTGCCAGGGTGCTAATGTTGACACCACTGCCCTGTGCCAACATATGCAGCGTCACCACAAAGTGGCCTGGGAGAACCGTGGCTCAGATGTGGCGGTCCAGTTGGCAGCAGCAACAGCAGCATCACCCAGTGGCAGGCATCCCATTTCAGGCAGTCAAGGCTCCAGCACCTCTGCCGAAGGGAGCTGTCTGTCATTATCTACTGCTCCAGATGCTCCTCTTATTCCTCGCCACTCATTACGGCAGCAGTCGTTCACCGAGGCGATTGCAAAGAGACAGCAGTACGCGTCCAGCCATCCTACAGCGCAGAAGCTG
Source organism: Rhinella marina (assembly GCA_900303285.1). Taxonomy (NCBI): domain Eukaryota; kingdom Metazoa; phylum Chordata; class Amphibia; order Anura; family Bufonidae; genus Rhinella; species Rhinella marina. The sequence continues at coordinate 5,718 of ONZH01020729.1, read as the reverse complement.
ACCGTGCTCCTGTCCAAGTTGCTCGTGCTGCAGTCCCTCCCTTTTCAACTGGTGGACTCTGCACCGTTCAGAGAACTGATGGCTTGTGCCGAGCCGAGGTGGAGATTCCCAAGCTGTCATTTTTTTGCCAAAAAGTCAGTCCCAGCCCTGCACAAATATGTAGAAGAGAAGGTGTCCCAGTCCTTGAGCCTGTCGGTATCTGCCAAAGTGCACGGCAGCGCCGACGTGTGGAGTTGTAACTACGGTCAAGGTCAGTACATGTTCTTTACGGCCCACTGGGTCAATGTGCTTCCTACCCAGCCACACAAGCAACTTGAACAGGTGACGCCACTTTCTCCTCCTCGTTGTGAAACTGCTGATCCTGTGCTAATGTCCGGCTCCTTCTCCACCACCTCAGCAGAGGTGGAGCAGGAGCAGCCAGAAGAGGTAGATGGAGATGCGGAAGATGAGGCAGATGAGGCCTACTCATGCTGCTGCCGCCGCCTCCACCCGCTGTGTCCTAGCTGCCGCTACCTTCAAATTATGTAATTGTGCCACTCTGTGGCCTACTCATACTGCTGCCGCCACCTCCACACGCTGTGTCCTAGCTGCTGCTACCTCCAAATTATGTAATTGTGCCACTCTATGGTATGTTGCATTTAAATTTTTATGACTGCTGCTGCCTCTCCCAGGGTATGTCACTGTGCCATTCTGTCTCATTAAAATTAGTACGACTCCTGCTGCCTCTCCCACTTTGTGGCCTTGAAATGTATTTGACTGCTGCCTCGTGCAGCTGCTGTTACGGTGCCACTCGGTGGCCTAGTAAATGTATCCGACTGCTGCTGCCTCTTGCAGCTGCTGTTACGGTGCCAGTCTGTGGCCTTGAAATTTGTTCGACTGCTGCCTCTTGCAGCTTCTGTTTCGGTGCCACTCGGTGGCCTAGTAAATGTATTCGACTGCTGCTGCCTCTTGCAGCTGCTGTTACAGTGCCACTTTGTGGCCTTGAAATTTGTTCAACTGCTGTCTCTTGCAGCTGCTGTTACGGTGCCACTCGTTGGCCTAGTAAATGTATTCGACTGTGGCTGCCTCTTGCAGCTGCTGTTACGGTGCCACTCTGTGGCCTTGAAATTTGTTCGCCTGCTAACTCTTGTAGCTGCTGTTACGGTGCCACTCGTTGGTTTAATAAATGTATTCGACTGCTGCTGTCTCTTGCTGCTGCTGTTACGGTGCCACTCTGTGGCCTTGAAATTTGTTCAACTGCTGCCTCTTGCAGCTGCTGTTATGGTGCCACTCGTTGGCCTAGTAAATGTATTCGACTGCTGCTGCCTCTTGCAGCTGCTGTTACGGTGCCACTCTGTGGCCTTGAAATTTGTTCGCCTGCTACCTCTTGTAGCTGCTGTTACGGTGCCACTCGTTGGCTTAGTAAATGTATTCGACTGCTGCTGTCTCTTGCTGCTGCTGTTACGGTGCCACTCTGTGGCCTTGAAGTTTGTTCAACTGCTGCCTCTTGCAGCTGCTGTTATGGTGCCACTCGTTGGCCTAGTAAATGTATTTGACTGCTGCTGCCACTTGCAGCTGCTGTTACGGTGCCACTCTGTGGCCTTGAAATTTGTTCGACTGCTGCTGCTACGGTGCCACTCATTGGCCTAGTAAATGTATTCGACTGCTGCTGCCTCTTGCATCTACTGTTACGGTGCCACTCTGTGGCCTTGAAATTTGTTGGACTGCTGCTGCCTCTTGCAGCTGCTGTTACGGTGCCACTCTGTGGCCTACTAATTGTATTCGACTGCTGCTGCCTCTTGCAGCTGATGCTATGGTGCCACTCTGTGGCCTTGAAATTTGTTCGACTGCCGCTGCCTCTTGCAGCTGCTGCTACAGTGCCACTCGTTGGCCTAGTAAATGTATTCGACTGCTGCTGCGTCTTGCAGCTGTGTTTACATTGCCACTCTGGGGCCTTGAAATTTGTTCGACTGCTGCCTCTTGCAGCTGCTGTTACGGTGCCACTCGTTGGCCTAGTAAATGTATTTGACTGCTGCTGCCTCTTGCAGCTGCTGTTACAGTGCCACTCTGTGGCCTTGAAATTTGTTCGACTGCTGCCTCTTGCAGCTGCTGTTACGGTGCCACTCATTGGCCTAGTAAATTTGTCCCACTGCTGCTGCCTCTTGCAGCTGCTGTTACGGTGCCACTCGTTGGCCTAGTAAATGTATTCGACTGCTGCTGCTTCTTGCAGCTGCTGTTACGGTGCCACTCGGTGGCCTAGCAAATGTATTCAACTGTTGCTGCCTCCTGCAGCTGCTGTTACGGTGCCAATCTGTGGCCTAGTAAATTTGTCCGACTGCTGCTGCCTCTTGCAGCTGCTGTAACGGTGACACTTGTTGGCTTAGTAAATTGATTAGAATTTTTTGGACCTTCTGCTTGGCAGCAGCATGTCACTTGTACATTTTTGGGTACGTTCTGTAGTCCTATTCCATTATTCAAAGCTCAAGAACACAGGAAACCCTGTTTATTTTGAACACTTGAATTTTTAAAAGTAAACGATTCCGGCCCCCGGGACACTCAACCATGAGCATGGGGGAGGCGAGAGGCTGGTTCTCCCTCAGGTGGTAGCTGCGGACCGCCAGCTCGATCTCAAGATGGAACTCCGAGCTTTCTTGCCGTACTGTGTCAATACTGACATTTTGCCACAGTTGAGGCAAAGCTGGAGCCTTCACTGCACCTCCTCTGTCTTACATTCCCGTCCTCTGGCAAAACCAGCCCGATACTGATAAGAACATATGCTATAGTTGATGTTAACCAAAAGGCCAAGAATTTTATATTACGGTCTGCTCTTCAGGGTATGTCATCATGCCACTCTCTGGCCTGATGCTGCTGTCGCCGCCGACTCCACATGCCGTCTCCTAGCTGCCGCTACGTCAAAATTAGGTAATTGTGCCACTCTGTGGCCTCCAAATTGTACTACTACTACCACTGCTCCTGCCACTTCCAGGGTCTGTCATTCTGCCACTCTGTGGCCTACTCATGCTGCTGCCACCTGGCTACACTGTCGTCGTGCCACTCTATAGTCTGCTGATGCTGCTGCCACTGCCATCTCCAACCTGTCTGGGGGGGCTCTGCTTGTATAAGCGTGTAATAGAACAGGTTCTGTCGAAATGTATGTGGAATCAGTGAATTGGTGTAAAAGGCGTGCGCTTTTGGCGCTCTAGTAGGATCTTGGGCCTCTGCACGATTTTTTATAGCTGGCGCTAACATTGACCTGTAAGTCAGTTCAGACTTGAGTTGTTTGGTGAGTTTTGGCCCCTTAACTGCCCAAATACATAAAAGTGTGCAGCGATTCTAAGCCTGTTATGTGCATGTCACACTGGCTCACAGTATTCTTTCACTACCACAGTAGACTCCCTATTAGTGTTGAGCAAGCATGCTCGGCCGAACTCGCTGTTCGGCCGAGCATGCCTACACTTGGCTACGCTCGGTGTTCGGCCGAACACCGAGTGTACTCGAGCGCAATGCTGGCATTCACTGTAATGTTGATTTGTATGCTAATGTTAAGCATTGTATGCTAATGTGTACAAATTTGTATGCTAATGCACACGCATTTGGATGCTAATGCGTACGCATTGTGCGCTAATGCTTACAAATTCAGTTAATTAGTATACTTTTATGAGCGAAAGGAGTAAAAGAGGAGAAGTCGTGATTCTGACCTTTCTTCTATTAACCAGACACCCTTCCAATCGGGGGGTGCCTGGTTTAGTCCCATTGACAAACATTATGCTCGAGTGCTCGGTCATAACACCCGAGCATACGAGCACAGAGGTGCTCGCTCAACACTACTCCCTATGCGTTTTACTGCAAGGCACAGTGTTCTACACCACTATCCAGGCTCTCTGTATCCCGGAAGTAGCCGTTTTTTTATGCGATTCGCCACAAATTTATTTGGATCGAAGTGAATCTTTTCGGAAAATTCGGCGAACCAGCCGAATCGAATTTTTGAAAAATTTGTTCATCTCTAACTATAAATATAACTTATGTTTTAGACTAATTTTAGGCTAAGACCATTCAGTAGTAATAAAAGATGTTTTCTTCTACTGCTACCCATTGCGTGTCCTCATAAATTACCATGGCATCGACCTATAATTCAAGCTGCCCCCTAAAGAAGGACTTAAAACCCCCGCCCCAGGTCTCGCTAAGTGTTAAAGGGTATATTAATTCATAATATTTTGTGGAATATTATCAATTAATATTCATAAATAGGCATAAACGGCTATCACTAGCTCCGCCTATTTATTTCCCTTACTGAATTCCGTTCCCTGCACACTGTAAAGCTACCTTGTACTATTGCGGCTACACAAAGACACTGAAAACTGTATTTAAATAATAAAATGATTGATTATACAATACTAAATGTCTGCAGTCTAATTCTTTGGACTATATCTACAGTACAGACCAAAAGTTTGGACACACCTTCTCATTCAAAGAGTTTTCTGTATTTTCATGACTATGAAAATTGTAGATTCACACTGAAGGCATCAAAACTATGAATTAACACATGTGGAATTCTATACTTACCAAAAAAGTGTGAAACAACTGAAAATATGTCTTATATTCTAGGTTCTTCAAAGTAGCCACCTTTTGCTTTGATAACTGCTTTGCACACTCATGGCATTCTCTTGATGAGCATTAATAGGTAGTCACCTGAAATGGTATTCCAACAGTCTTGAAGGAGTTCCCAGAGATACTTAGCACTGGTTGGCCCTTTTGCCTTCACTCTGCGGTCCAGCTCACCCCAAACCATCTCGATTGGGTTGAGGTCATCTGGCATAGCATCCCATCACTCTCCTTCTTGGTCAAATAGCCCTTACACAGCCTGGAGGTGTGTTTGGAGTCATTGTCCCATTGATAAATAAATGATGGTCCAACTAAACGCAAACCGGATGGAATAGCATGTCGCTGCAAGATGCTGTGGTAGCCATGCTGGTTCAGTATGCCTCCAATTTTGAATAAATCCCCAACAGTGTCACCAGCAAAGCACCCCCACACCATCACACCTCCTCCTCCATGCTTCATGGTGGGAACCAGGCATGTAGAGTCCATCCGTTCACCCTTTCTGCAGAGTCCATCCGTTCACTGAAAAACGAGTGGCCATCATTACTTTAAGAAATGAAGGTCAGTCAGTCCGAAAAATTGGGAAAACTTTGAAAGTGTCCCCAAGTGCAGTCGCAAAAACCATCAAGCGCTACAAAGAAACTGGCTCACATGAGGGACTGCCCCAGGAACGGAAGACCAAGAGTCACCTCTGCTGCGGAGAATAAGTTCATCCGAGTCATCAGCCTCAGAAATCGTACGTTAACAGCAGCTCAGATTAGAGACCAGGTCAATGCCACACAGAGTTCTAGCAGCAGACACATCTCTACAACAACTGTTAAGAGGAGACTGCGTGCAGCAGGCCTTCATGGTAAAGTAGCTGCTAGGAAACCACTGCTAAGACAGGTAACAAGCAGAAGATACTTGTTTGGGCTAAAGAACACAAGGAATGGACATTAGACCAGTGGAAATCTGTGCTTTGGTCTGATGAGTCCAAATTTGAGATCTTTGGTTCCAACCACCATGTCTTTGTGCGACGCAGAAAAGGTGAACGGATGGACTCTACATGCCTGGTTCCCACCGTGAAGCATGGAGGAGGAGGTGTGATGGTGTGGGGGTGCTTTGCTGGTGACACTGTTGGGGATTTATTCAAAATTGAAG
>ONZH01020728.1:0-23451 GCA_900303285.1 Rhinella marina | reverse complement strand
AATGTAATAATACCGCATCTAATCACTTGCTACACGCTTATAATCCGGGGAGCGAAGGACGGATACACCTGATATCACACAGCATAATGTAATAATACCGTCATCTAATCACTGCTACACGTGTATAATCCGGGCAGCGAAGGACGGATACACCTGATATCACACAGCATAATGTAATAATACCGCCATCTAATCACTGCTACACGTGTATAATCCGGGCAGTGAAGGACGGATACACCTGATATCACACAGCATAATGTAATAATACCGCCATCTAATCACTGCTACACGTGTATAATCCGGGGCAGTGAAGGACGGATACACCTGATATCACACAGCATAATGTAATAATACCGCCATCTAATCACTGCTACCGTAGTAATCCGGGCAGTGAGGACGGAAACCTGATAAAAATGTAATAATAGCCTATTAACTGCTAACTTGTATATCCGTGCAGTGAAGGACGGATACACCTGATATCACACAGCATAATGTAATAATACCGCCATCTAATCACTGCTACACGTGTATAATCCGTGCAGTGAAGGACGGATACACCTGATATCACACAGCATAATGTAATAATACCGCCATCTAATCACTGCTACACGTGTATAATCCGGGCAGTGAAGGACGGATACACCTGATATCACACAGCATAATGGTAATAATACCGGCCCAAAATTCTAATCACTGCTGACCATGTGTATAACTCCGGGCAGTGAAGGACGGATACAACCTGATATCACACAGCATAATGTAATCAATACCGCCATCTACACCACTGCTACCACCGCAGTATAATTGCCGGGGTCAGGTGAGGAACAGATACACCTGATATTCACACAGCATATGTAAATATACCGCCATCTAATCACTGCTACATGTGTATAATCCGGGCAGTGAAGGACGGATACGCAAGTCAATGGTACGGATCTGTCATCACCCACAATGCAAGTCAATGGGACGGATCCCGTCATCACCCACAATGCAAGTCAATGGGACGGATCCATCATGACCCACAATGCAAGTCCAATGGGACGTATCCGTCATGACCCACAATGCAAGTCAATGGGGACGGATCCGTCCCCCAATGACTTTCAATGGAGTTCATGACGGAGTCGTCTTCGGTATGTTAAAGATAACACAACCGGATACGTTCATAACTGATGCAGATGGTTGCATTATCAGTAACGGAAGCGTTTTTGCTGAACCCTGCCGGATCCAGGAACAACACTAGCGTGAAAGTAGCCTAAGCCATACAACGTCCTGACTTGCTTGTGCTGCTGCAACAAACTCTGCTTCTGGTGAAAAAAGCGAGACACAGTTGTTTTCTGCCAGTCCAATGGATGGAACTTCCTGAAAGAAGAACCAGAGGTCCACTGGTGGATTTTCTGTCGCTGGTGTCTCCAGCCCAGTCAGCGTCCTCATATCCAGTCCGGGTACATGGTAACCTTAGTTTGAAGTGCAGGGTGACCCTTTTTTGGCATTCCAGTCCATCTGACTTGGCCTTGAGACTTCTCTCCATCAGTTCATCTCCTTCGAGTAGTTGGTTTCGCATCTTGTAGGCCAAATGTTTAGATCATTTTTTTAATCTTGTGCCTTTGGTTTAGAAGAAAGCTGCCGTCTTCTCTCTCTCAGTCTGAACACTGAGGTAATGATTTATGTTTGTAGTATTCTTGTCCTGTCCCCTTCGTCTTCAGCTCTGACTAGGAGATTGTCCACATAAGTCAGCACAGAGTTCTGTTTGTCGGTGTCTCTGTGTATCGGCCAAGCCTGCCTTACCCCTCTGGAAGCCATCTGCTCTCTCAGTCTGAACACTGAGGTAATGATTTATGTTTGTAGTATTCTTGTCCCGTCCCCTTCGTCTTCAGCTCTGACTAGGAGATTGTCCACATAAGTCAGGACAGAGTTCTGTTTGTCGGTGTCTCTGTGTATCGGCCGGGCCAGCCTTACTCCTCTGGATGCCGTCTTCTCTCTCAGTCTGAACACTGAGGTAATGATTTATGTTTGTAGTATTCTTGTCCCGTCCCCTTCGTCTTCAGCTCTGACTAGGAGATTGTCCACATAAGTCAGGACAGAGTTCTGTTTGTCGGTGTCTCTGTGTATCAGCAGGGCCTGCCTTACTCCTCTGGATGCCGTCTTCTCTCTCAGTCTGAACACTGAGGTAATGATTTATGTTTGTAGTATTCTTGTCCCGTCCCCTTCGTCTTCAGATCTGAGTAGGAGATTGTCCACATAAATCAGCACAGAGTTCTGTTTGTCGGTGTCTCTGTGTATCAAGCAGGGCCTGCCTTACTCCTCTGGATGCCGTCTTCTCTCTCAGTCTGAACACTGAGGTAATGATTTATGTTTGTAGTATTCTTGTCCCGTCCCCTTCGTCTTCAGCTCTGACTAGGAGATTGTCCATATAAATCAGCACAGAGTTCTGTTTGTCGGTGTCTCTGTGTATCAGCAGGGCCTGCCTTACCCCTCTGGATGCCGTCTTCTCTCCTGTCTGAACACCTGAGGTAATGATTTATGTTTGTAGTATTCTTGTCCCGTCCCCTTCGTCTTCAGATCTGAGTAGGAGATTGTCCACATAAGTCAGGACAGAGTTCTGTTTGTCGGTGTCTCTGTGTATCGGCCAAGCCTGCCTTACTCCTCTGGATGCCATCTTCTCTCTCAGTCTGAACACTGAGGTAATGATTTATGTTTGTAGTATTCTTGTCCCGTCCCCTTCGTCTTCAGCTCTGACTAGGAGATTGTCCACATAAGTCAGGACAGAGTTCTGTTTGTCGGTGTCTCTGTGTATCGGCCGGGCCTGCCTTACCCCTGTGGATGCCGTCTTCTGTAAGCACTTCCTTTATTTGGACGTTCCATGCTCTCGCAGACTGTTTTAGACTTCTCTGAAGTTCTCATACCTAGTCCGGCCTCTGTTCATTCTTGAATCCTGGTGGTCGCTCCATGTAAATGTCCTCCATTAGTTCACCATGAACATCAGACTGCCTCCCATGCCTCTACCTTGTGACTGCTACTGTAGATAAGGTTCTGCCAGTCTTGTGTTTGACTACGGAGCAGATGTCTCATCGTAGTCCTCACCAGATTTTTGTAGTCCAGCTTTGTATCGTTCTACTGTGCCACGTGTGTAGTGAAAGTCCACTTACAGCCCACGGCTTTCCTCCGGGTGGCAGTTCTGTCAATGTCCATATGGTCATGCATGGGTCTAATTTCTTCTTCTGCTGCCTTTATCCATTCGTTGGCTTCCCCTTCCAGAAGTTGCGGTATGTCTTCCGTAGATATGCTGATATATCTTGACTGTCCTCACCTTGTACGAGGTGGTTTAGCTTTGAATCTCATGTCTGCTCACTGGTGGGGCTTGGCCTTGCACTAACTTCAGGTCGTCTGTTTGGAGTCACCCTCAGTATTCTGTTCTGCTCTTGTTTCTGGTGATATCACACCATCCTTCAGATCCTCAGTGAAGATCGCACTGTTGCTAATGGTAACGGTGTCTGTTTTGGAGCTAGGATTCTGTACTAGTAGTCACTGTATCCGACAAATATTCCTTGTACTGTTCTGCTTTAGCGTTTGGGGCGGTTTTCTTCTGGATTATACACAAATGTTCTGCCTCTGAACACTCCTAAATGTTTTCCACTTGGCTTCTCGATATACTGTAGTTCATATGGAGCTTTCTCCACCGTTCTAGAGAAGGGACTGTTCTGTAGGTAAGTGGCTGTCAGTATCTCTCAGGTAATCCAGAATCTGTCGGCGCCTGATCATTTCAGTGAGTCCTGTTTTTCCTTTCAGTTCACCCCTTCTGTTCTGTAGATAAGTGGCTATCATGGCAGCTTCACCCCAATATTTCTCAGGTAATCCAGAATCTGTCAGCGCCTGATCATTTCAGTGAGTCCTGTTTTTCCTTTCAGTTCACCCCTTCTGTTCTGTAGATAAGTGGCTATCATGGCAGCTTCACCCCAATATTTCTCAGGTAATCCAGAATCTGTCGGCGCCTGATCATTTCAGTGAGTCCTGTTTTTCCTTTCAGTTCACCCCTTCTGTTCTGTAGATAAGTGGCTATCATGGGGGCTTCATCCCAATATCTCTCAGGTAATCCAGAATCTGTCGGCGCCTGATCATTTCAGTGAGTCCTGTTTTTCCTTTCAGTTCACCCCTTCTGTTTCTGTAGATAAGTGGCTATCATGGCAGCTTCACCCCAATATTTCTCAGGTAATCCAGAATCTGTCGGCGCCTGATCATTTCAGTGAGTCCTGTTTTTCCTTTCAGTTCACCCCTTCTGTTCTGTAGATAAGTGGCTATCATGGGGGCTTCATCCCAATATCTCTCAGGTAATCCAGAATCTGTCGGCGCCTGATCATTTCAGTGAGTCCTGTTTTTCCTTTCAGTTCACCCCTTCTGTTCTGTAGATAAGTGGCTATCATGGCAGCTTCACCCAATATTTCTCAGGTAATCCAGAATCTGTCAGCGCCTGATCATTTCAGTGAGTCCTGTTTTTCCTTTCAGTTCACCCCTTCTGTTCTGTAGATAAGTGGCTATCATGGCAGCTTCACCCCAATATTTCTCAGGTAATCCAGAATCTGTCAGCGCCTGATCGTTTCAGCAAGTCCTGTTTGCAGCTCACCCCTTCTGTTCTGTAGTAGATGGGTCTTTTGATGCTCTATCCCACGTCGTCTTCCATAGTTTTCTACTTTGTGTCCTGCGAATTTCTCTCCGTTATCACTTCGCAGTATGAGAGGATTTCTCAGAAACTTCTTCCTTGCTTTTGTTACACAGTTTTGTACTTTATCCAGAACTTCATCTTTTCTAGGTAAGTGACTGTGTATCTGGAGTAGTCATCTATGAAGGTCACTATATACCTGTTGCCACTGAGTGTAAGTTCTTTCTGTAACAGTGGCTGCTGTGCGCCTCTCTTCCCCTGCTTACCGCTGCGGTCCCAGGCGCTGTGTTCAGCGGTGATCTGCTGCCTGTGTTTCCCGTTCACCGCTGCAGTCCTGGGCTCTGTCTGTGTAAGTGCTGTTGCTCTGTGATCTGCTCCAGAGTTTCCATTCAGCCCTGGCTACAACATCCTCGTTCCTTACATCACTCCCTCTGGGCTGGAGCAGGTTAGATCATGTGGTTTTATCATGTGACCGTGTTAGATCATGTGGGTTGGATCACGTGACCTCGTTGACCAACCCTGGTCCTCCTGATCATATAAGTGGCTCAGCCCTCTTCCCAGATGCCTCAGTGTCAAGGTCCTTGTGTCTTGCCTTTGGTTGCGCTTGTTCCTGACTCCTGCTTGTGTCCCGGACTCCGCTACCCACCTGATCCCTCCCTGCTTGCCTGCATTGACTCTCTCATTGCTGACCCGGATTGCCTGACCTGTGCCGCCTGCCCTGACCCTTTGCCTGTCTGACTACGCCTCTGCCTCATCCTTCGGTCCTGCATTGTTGCTCCTGGTAACAACTCGGCCCTCTGACCACCTTTGTACCTCTGGTACCTTCGCAGGTACCTCCTGGTCCGCCTGGACCAGCTGCCTCGTGTTACAACCCTCCTCAAGAGGTAGTGGCCTGGTGTGCCCCTCAGAAAGTCTATCCCCACCATTAGGGGTATTGTGAAGATTGAGAGGTTCACTTAGACAACACCCTTAGAGCAGTTAGGACACGAGGCACACCCGCTGATTCGTGACACTTTCACAGGACCACAAACATCACCGTGTATTAGATTCAGTGGTCTTGAGGTTCTTGTCTGGCTTTCATTAGGAAGCGTCGCCCTCACAGCTTTGGATTTCCTGCAGCGATCACATTAAAGGTCCTTTGTGAGGTTTCGTTTTTGTAGTTCCACGTATGGAGTCAGCCGCTGTGTCCATGTCTACAGACCCTCACCAGTTCATTCACAGGACTGAGGTGATATAAGTGTTCCTCTGCCGTAGCGCTGAGAATAGCCCGCTTTCCGTGTAGGATGAGGAACTTGTTTCCTTGGGATCTCACAGTCCTTTAGTGGTCAGACGTTTCATGGATAGCAGTCCTCGGTCTAGACTGGGAGCACACAGCACGTCTTTTACTGGTACAACCATCTTACGCCAGGTCCCCTTCTGCTTCCACCTGCCAGATAGACAGTTTTCTGACATTTTATTACTGATGACCTGTCCTCTGCATAGGTTATCAGTATCTGGTGGGGGTCCGACACCTGGGACCCCGCTGATCAGCTGTTTGAGAAGGGACCAGTGTTACAGTGAGCGCCGCGGCCTTCTCCGTGCGTTGTACAGTGGCGGTGCTTCAGCCCTATTCACTTCCATGGGGATGAGCTGCTTAAGGTCATGTGACCGATGAACGTGACGTCACTGGCCTAGGAGAAGGCCCTGAGATCACAGCAGCTCTGGTACCTTCTCAAACATATGATCGGCGGGGGTCCCAGCTGTCAGACCCCCACCAATCAGATAATGATGACCTATCCTGAGGACGCGTCATCAGTATTAAAAACTCGGAAAACCTCTGAGTTCTGTGAAGAAGTTTCTATCACTGGTTGCTCCAGAATCAGTGACCAGCCCAACAGCATTGCACTATAGGTCACTTTCAATGCGTCATTCCAGTTATCTTGTTTTGACCTTTTGTTAGGTCCATATTGGCCCTCCATATTGTACAGGGCTCTCATGTCTGATGTGGACCAGTTGGTCGTCCTCCTCTAATAATCTTATTGTGGCTCATTCCTGATAATTCATCTCTGTGTAGTAATAACCTCCCACGTGGACAGTACCATTTCCACAGCTGGTAACTCTCTTCTTATTCTTTATATCTACAGACGGTGTCTCTTCTATCCTGAGGAGGAGACTTCTGGAGGAGGCTGTTTTGTTTACATTTTTACACTGCTAAGCAGAGACGTCACAGGCACTGATGGGTGGCTTTACAGGCTAGGGTAGCACTAAAGCCCGTCCATTAGTGCCAGTGCCGTTACCAGGCTCACTACTAGGGGGAAGTCCCCCCTCCCCACAGTGGTAATAAGGCTCCCTATAATGCCCTCAGTACTAATAAGGCCCCCTATAGGGCATCCCTAATAGATATAAGACCAATCTATAAGGCACTCCTATGGAGCCCTCAGTAGTAATGCCCGTCACCACTGCCCACAGTATTTACAATGTTCCCCACAGTGCCCCCTATAATTATACCTCCTGCCGTACCCCCTGGAGTTATAATCTTCTCTGTAGTGCCCCCATAAATTATAATGCTTGTCCTCTCCATCCAGTCTTCTATACCATGCAGTCCCATATAAATAACACCAGTCCTCTCCCACCAGTTTTCTATATGATACAGTCCCATGTAAATAACCTCTCTTCCTTACAGTCTTCTATACCATGCAGTCCCATGTAAATAACATCACTCCTCTCCCTCCAGTCTTCTATACCATGCAGTCCCATGTAAATAACATCACTCCTCTCCCTCCAGTCTTCTATACCATGCAGTCCCATGTAAATAACATCCCTCCTTACCCTCCAGTCCTCTATAATATCCAGTCCCAGGTAAATAACACTGATCCTCTCCCTCCAGTCTTCTATACCATGCAGTCCCATGTAAATAACACCAGTAATCTCCCTCCAGTCCCATGTAAATAACACCCCTCCCCTCAGGCCCTCTAACATACAGTCCCAGTTAAATGACAGGGAGGAGGTATAATGAGGAGAATCACATCTCCCAGCATGTCTCTGGCACTTACATGGCATCACAGGTCTCCACTGCTCAGCGCTGCCTTTCTCTGCACCGGTCACATGACAGTGACATCATCACAGGTCCTACCACCACTTCAGTGTTGAAAAGATCACATGACCATGATGTCATCGCAGGTCCTTCAGCTATGCAGTATAGCCAGAATGGGCAGCAGATTCACAGTAAGTCCTAATCAGGGCCCCATCCCCCACACCTCTGCTGGCACTGGGAAGGCCCCCCTTCCCTCTCTGGGCCCCTGTGCAGCTGAACCTGCTGCACAGGCGGTATGTCCACCCCTGCGTCTGACCACTCATCAAGCTGTGCCCTTTCTTTTTGTCTGTGTCCTGGGCCCATAACCTGCAGCAACCATTAACTGTAACATCATCATCAAGATGGAGACCACCGGAGACAACATCTCCATCATCACCAGAGTGATGCTTAACACAGCGCCATCTGCTGTCAGCTTAACATAGGTCCTCCTGCATTAAGATGCAGCTGTTGCTGTATTCCAACAGATAGGAGATCCAACATCCTCTTGTCATAGCAGAAGCACATTTTAGGGTGATGAGAGGTGACTCGCCCACTTCAGGATTGTCTCTCTCCTCTCTGATTATTTATGATGAAACCAGATATTTCCTCCTAGTTGGGGCTAGCTGTGACTCCTTGGAGCCATGGTCTTGTAAGAGCTGTGGTTGTGTGCAGATCCATCAGCAGCTGTTGTTTGGAGGACGCCGTCAGCTGCCGGTTGTTGAGTTATGGATGACAGTACTTGCATCCTCGAGACCCTGTTAGAATTAATGTGATACTGGTAAAACTCTCGAAGAAGAGAATTATGGATTAAGAAGGTCTTAGTGTTGTGGTAATATGACCATGGGAATGTCATGTCTGTGTAATCTGGGAATGTGCAGGAAGATATCCATGAGATGGATTGTGGCCAAAAACACCATGACTGATCAAAAAGTCTAAATTTAGGATTTTTTTTTTGTTTACCAGGAACCTTCCTCCGAAGATGGCATTTCTTCCGATACCGGCTTCTCCAAAGAAATCCCTGAAGGAGATGAAGAACAACTGGATCCTTGTGGGAAAAACATCTGAGATGAAGAGTGGGAGGCACCTGGAGCGCATCTCCTCATTGTGTCTGATGGGGTCCTGGACCATAGAGAAGATACATCAGTGTGACCCGTGCGCCTGGTGTCACATATCGAAAGAGTTCTGCTTAGGCCTGAGGATCTAATAATCTCATCTTTTTAACTAACATTGTCCAGAAACTCTAAAAAAATTCTCTACTTTGAGTCCAAAAACCTGGAAGAAACAGGTTACAGAAATGTGTCTTGGATGGTTCTGCACGTCGGCAGGACGCGGACCCCAATAGCTCTTCTGCAAAAAATGTAGAGGAATGGGAGTGTCACAGACTTCAGTAAGGGTAGGTTCTGTAGGACCCCCGCCCCTCATGACACAATTGGCTCGGTGACCCAGACTTCAGTAAGGGTAGGTTCTGTAGGACCCCCGCCCCTCATGACACAATTGGCTCGGTGACCCAGACTTCAGTAAGGGTAGGTTCTGTAGGACCCCCGCCCCTCATGACACAATTGGTTCGGTGACCCAGACTTCAAGGTGGTAGGTTCTGTAGGACCCCCGCCCATGACACAATTGCTCGGTGACCCAGACTTCAGTAAGGGTAGGTTCTGAGGACCCCCGCCCCTCATGACACAATTGGTTCGGTGACCCAGACTTCAGTAAGGGTAGGTTCTGTAGGACCCCCGCCCCTCATGACACAATTGGCTCGGTGACCCAGACTTCAGTAAGGGTAGGTTCTGTAGGACTCCCGCCCTCATGACACAATTGGTTCGGTGACCCAGACTTCAGTAAGGGTAGGTTCTGTAGGACCCCCGCCCCTCATGACACAATTGGCTCGGTGACCCAGACTTCAGTAAGGGTAGGTTCTGTAGGACCCCCGCCCCTCATGACACAATTGGCTCGGTGACCCAGACTTCAGTAAAGGGTAGGTTCTGTAGGACTCCTGCCCCTCATGACACAATTGGCTCAGTGACCCAGACTTCAGTAAGGGTAGGTTCTGTAGGACTCCCGCCCCCTCATGACACAATTGGCTCGGTGACCCAAACTTCAGTAAGGGGTAGGTTCTGTCGGACCCCCGCCCCTCATGACACAATTGGTTCGGTGACCCAGACTTCAGTAAGGCTAGGTTTCTGTAGGACCCCAGTGACCCGGTCCTAGAAGCAGTCGTCCGGCCATCTATCGGAGGTACAGGACGCCTTCTATAACCAAAACTGCTTTCCGCTCCATGGATCTCTTCAGGCGACGGCTTCTTCTGAGGGACACACGGCGATGTCTTGTCACGTGGCTAAATCCCGCCTCTTGGGACAGCAATCCTAACCTTTGATCGCTCATCACCAGATGTAGGCCACGACCAGGAAACACTCTCTCCTTGGGAGGCTAGAAGAATCTCTGACCTCTCAGCCGATTCCTGCACCAGTGTGTTCCCTTTCCAATGGTCTCTTTATCGGACTTTCAGATAAACCCTCGCAGGCGTTGTCTTTGCTGCCGACGTCCCATTAAATCTTACAAGCACACAAGCAACTGGGCGGGGCGTCCAGCCTCCTCAGCCAGGCAGTAAGGAGAGGGCGCTCCAGTGAGGTGTAGACCACTTCTCCGCGGAGGCACCGACCATTCAGCCCCTCAGGTGCCCAGCAGTAAGGAGAGGCCGCCGCTCCAGTAGAGGTGTAGACACTCTACGCTACGGAGGCAACAACCATCCGCCTCCTCAGTGAGCAGTAAGGAGAGGCCCAGTGAGGTGTAGACTCTCCGCGGAGGCACCAACCATTCAGCCTCCTCAGTGAGCAGTAAGAGGGGCGTTCCAGTGAGGTGTAGACACTCTCCGCGGAGGCACCGGCCATTCAGCCTCCTCAGTGAGCAGTAAGGAGAGGGCGCTCCAGTGAGGTGTAGACACTCTCGCGGAGGCACAACCATTCAGCCTCCTCGTGAGCAGTAAGGAGAGGGCCGCTCCAGTGAGGTGTAGACCTCTCCGGGAGGCACCAACCATCCAGCCTCCTCAGTGAGCAGTAAGGAGAGGGCGCTCCAGTGAGGTGTAGACTCTCCGCGGAGGCACCAACCATCCAGCCTCCTCAGTGAGCAGTAAGGAGAGGGCGCTCCAGTGAGGTGTAGACACTCTCCGCGGACGGCACGACCATTCAGCCTCCTCAGTGAGCAGTAAGGAGAGGGCGCTCCAGTGAGGTGTAGACACTCTCCGCGGAGGCACCGACCATTCAGCCTCCTCAGTGAGCAGTAAGGAGAGGGCGCTCCAGTGAGGTGTAGACACTCTCCGCGGAGGCACCAACCATTCAGCCTCCTCAGTGAGCAGTAAGGAGAGGGCGCTCCAGTGAGGTGTAGACACCTCTGCACTCAATGGGAGCCATTTTGACATTGAGGTGAAAGCACATGGAGCCTTCACTCCCTGAACTTTTATGTTGATTCATAACAGGTAGTATTAAGTGTAGGTCCCGTCTTACAGAGATCGCCTTGACGTGTGGCAGACGAGCTCAGGTAATTTTGTACAAAATATATTTGCCAAGAATCTCAAATTTCATAAAGTTTTTTTAAAAAATTTTTTTTCAAAAAAGTTTTTCTTAGAATTTTTTCAAATAAGCGTAGGGTTAATACCAGAATACCTTCTACTTCTATGGCATTGTTGTACTTGATCTGTTTTGCAGGGTGCTGTTGCATTGTATTTTTTTGTCTACTTGAATTGCTGTCAGGCAGAGGGACTGAGACCCCGCCCAGTCTGCAGGCTGGACACCAGTGTGTACCACCACGCCGTGTTACTGACTCGCAGTAGCGCACCTCAGGCCAGGGGGCGGTATACATGGTGCTCAATCCCCCCCCCCCACCTCACCCTACCCCCGGGAGGAGTCCGGCTATAAGAGGACCTCAATCCCCCCTCCCCCCCCAGGAGTCCGGCTATACGAGGACCTCACCCCGGTCACACCCGCTATCAGCAGAGCATTAACCCTTCACATCCTGACACCCGCTATCAGCAGAGCATTAACCCTTCACTCCTCTCTCCTGCCTGGGACCAATAAGATGGCAGACGTGATTGTATAAAGACTCCTTTATTGTGACCCCCCCCTTCCTCCACGGTGTCGGATCCACTTCTGCCCCTCACTTCCCCGACTTCGCGGCTCCGTGGCCTCCGGGGTTCAGGCTGGAGTGTTCGGGGTTCCGCAGCTGGAGATTTAATGTGGTTCCCTCAATGTTCAGTCCCTAGGACACAGAGGGTAAGATCCGTCAACAGCAGCAGGCAGACACAGTGAGAGCGGTACAGGCGGCGGGTCGTACCTGCAGGGATCGGAAGGCGGCCTCTGCGGCGTCTTTACTGGTGAAGTTTATGAAGGCACAGGTCCTGCTGTACAGGATACGGAGGGAATGAATGGCACCAAACCTGCAGGGAGAGCAGAGTTACCGACCGCGGCGAGGACGACCGCAGAGACCGCCGCCCGGAACTTACACTGAAAACTGCGACCTCAGCACGTCCTCCGTGATCCTGCCCGTGATGTTCCCAACCCAGATGGGGTACAGTATACTACGGAAAACGGGAGACCATTACAGACTGCCCTCAGAGCCCCGCCCACATACGGGTCACAGCCGTTACCTGCTGACTGGCTTCGGTGGAGGCACGTTATGGGGCGCAGCCTCGGGTGCGGAGCGTCCTCCATTACATCTTGTATAAACCGTGTTACGAAACACTCTACTATTATTATGTCCTAAAGAACCAGCGAGAGTCAGCGGAGACGTGAGCGCCGCCCATCCCCCAGCATCGCCCCCTTGCCCTCTGACGCCCCTTTACCTGGTGGAGTCGGCCGCTGGCTCAGTGGAGGATTACTCGGGAGGTTTTCCCTTGTGGACATCGTCAGCATCTACATGAGACATGAGCAGGAGATTCGGAGGGAATATAAGGACACAGGTGGGGGCGGGGCTGTGAAGGGGGAGGGGCTCACCTGCAGCTTCTGCTGACAGTCCGCTACCTCCTGCGCCGCCTCCACACGATTGAGGTCACATGACAATACCTGCTGGAACGCTGTAATGGCCTCGGAGTATCTCTGCAGATAAAGATGGAGGACAGAGGTCATACAGGTCACATGGTCGCCCCCAGCAGCGCCCTCTCCATTTACCTTCAGTCCCTTCAGGGCCTTTCCTTTCCGGAAATGTCCCTTTATAAAGAGCGGCTGGAGCTCCAGAGACTTCTCCGCATCCTGCAGCGCCTCCTTATATTGACCGAGGCGCTCATAACTGTACGAGCGATTCCCCAGAAACCTGCCAGGAGGAGAGTGAGAGGAACACAGCCGAAAACCAAGAGAACCAGGATAAATTCAAGGAAGGGGGAGGGGCAGAGCAGGCAGGCGGGAGCTGCAGAGGAGGGCGGGGCAGAGCAGGCGGAGCTGCGGAGGAGGGCCGAGCAGAGCAGGCGGGAGCTGCGGAGGAGGGCCGAGCAAGAGCAGGCAGGCGGGAAGCTGCGGAGGAGGGCCGAGCAGAGCAGGCAGGCGGGAGCTGCAGAAGAGGGCGGGGCAGAGCAGGGCGGGAGCTGCAGAGAAGAGCAAGGCAGGCGGGAGCTGCGGAGGAGGGAGGGGCAGAGCAGGCAGGAGCTGCGGAGGAGGGAGGGGCAGAGCAGGCGGGAGCTTGCGGAGGAGGGCCGGGCCAGGGCAAGGCGGAGGCAAGCAGGCGAAGCTGCGGAGGAGGGGGGGCAGAGCAGGCGGAAGCTGCGGAGGGGGGGGGGCAGTGCAGAGCAGGCGGGAGCTGCGGAGGAGGGCGGGGCAGGGCAGAGCAGGCGGGAGCTGCGGAGGAGCAGAGCAGGGGGAGGGAGGACAGAGAAGGCAGGGGGCGGGGCAGGCAGGGTTAGTCGGCCGCTGGCAGGTGGGAGCTGCGGAGAAAAGGGAGGGGGCAGGGCAGGCGGGAGTGCGGAGGAGGGGGGGCAGAGCAGGCGGAAAGCTGCGGAGGAAGGGAGGGGCAGAGCAGGCGGGAGCTGCGGAGGAGGGAGGGGCAGAGCAGGCGGGAGCTGCGGAGGAAGGAGGGGCAGAGCAGGCGGGAGCTACGGAGGAGGGGAGGGCAGAGAGCTGCGGAGAGGGCGGGGCAGAGCAGGCGGAGCTGCGAGGAGGAGGGGCAGAGCAGGCGGGAGCTGCGGAGGAGGAGGGGCAGAGCAGGCGGGAGCTGCGGAGGGAGGAGGAGGCGGGGCGGAGCAGAGCAGGCGGGAGCTGCGGAGGAAGGGAGGGGGCAGAGCAGGCGGGAGCTGCGGAGGAGGGCGGGGCAGAGCAGGCGGGAGCTGCGGAGGAGGGCGGGGCAGAGCAGGCGGGAGCTGCGGAGGAGCAGAGCAGGGGAGGGAGGAGCAGAGAAGGCAGGGGACGGGGCAGAGCAGGTTTAGTCGGCCGCTGGCAGGTGGGAGCTGCGGAGAAGGGAGGGGGCAGGGCAGGCGGGAGCTGCGGAGGAGGGGGGGGCAGAGCAGGCGGGAGCTGCGGAGGAGGGAGGGGCAGAGCAGGCGGGAGCTGCGGAGGAGGGCGGGGCAGAGCAGGCGGGAGCTGCGGAGGAGGGCGGGGCAGAGCAGGCGGGAGCTGCGGAGGAGGGCGGGGCAGAGCAGGCAGGTTTATGTTAGCATTGTAAAATATTATTCATACCACAAGCTGCATGTAAAGTCTACAGCGGGCCACGTACCGGATCCCAAATACCCCGCACCTCCACAGGGAGAAACGCCCTCTACCTCAGGGGTCAGCAAACTCCAGCTGTTGTGAAACTACAACTCCCAGCATGTTCCATCCACATCTATGGGAGATCGGGCATTGTAGTCTCACAGCAACAGGCGACCCCTGCACTATATCCTGACAACGGAATCACAGGAAGCGCCCCCTGCTGGAGCATCTGTACTCACCGGTACTCGCTGGGATTAATCCTAACAGCCTCCGTATAATAATGTAACGCCTCCACATAACGCCCCCTGCTGGCCTTATTATTCCCTATATCTGTGGGGGACAGCCAGCATTAGGAGGATGGGAGTTATAGTAGGGGGGGGGGCGTGAACAGACTTACTTGCTAATTCCAAACTTTCCTGAACTTTACACCGATCTACAAGATTCCTGTAAGAAAGAAAGTGATACCCGCGAGGAGCCGAGGGTCAGGGGGGGGGGGGCGGGTGCAGAGGGTCAAGAGGGAAGAGAGAGAGAGAGGAGAGCAAGAGGAGAGAGAGAGAGAGAGAGAGCGCGAAAGACAGGAGGGAAGAGAAGAGAGAGAGAGAGCGCGAAGACAGAGAGAGAGAGAGAGCGAGAAGCGCGAAAGACAGGAGGGAAGAGAGAGAGAGAGCGCGAAAGACAGAGGGGAAGAGAGAGAGAGGAGAGAGAAGAGAGCGAAAGACAGGAGGGAAGAGAGAGAGAGAGAGGAGAGAGAGAGAGAGAGCAGCGAAAGACAGGAGGGAGAAGAGAGAGAGAGAGCGCGCGAAAGACAGGAGGGAAGAGAGAGAGAGAGCACGAAAGACAGGAGGGAAGAAGAGAGAGAGAGAGCGAAAGACAGGAGGGAAGAGAAGAGAGAGCGCGAAAGACAGGAGGGAAAGAGAGAGAGAAGCGCGAAAGACAGAGGGAAGAGAGAGAGAGCGCACGAAGACAGGAGGGAAGAGAGAGAAGAGAGAGCGTGCGAAAGACAGGAGGGAAGAGAGAGAGAAGAGCACGAAAGACAGGAGGGAAGAGAGAGAGAGAGCGCGAAGACAGGAGGGAAGAAGAGAGGAGGAAAGACAAGAGAAGAGAGAGAGCGCGAAAGACAGGAGGAGAGAAGAGAGAGAGCGCGAAAGACAGAGGGAAGAGAGAGAGAGAGAGAGCGCGAAAGACAGGAGGAAGAGAGAGAGAGAGAGAGCGCGAAAGACAGGAGGGAAGAGAGAGAGCGCGAAAGACAGGAGGGAAGAGAAGAGAGCGCGAAAAGACAGGAGGGAGAGAGAGAGAGCGCGAAAGACAGGAGGGAAAGAGGAGAGAGAGGCGAAAGACAGGAGGGAGAGAGAGAGAGAGCGTGAAAGACAGGAGGGAAAGAGAGAGAGAGAGCGCGAAAGACAGGAGGGAAGAGAGAGAGAGAGCGCGAGAGCGCGAAAGACAGGAGGGAAGAGAGAGAGAGCGCGAAAGACAGGAGGGAAGAGAGAGAGAGAGAGCGCGAAAGATAGGAGGGAAGAGAGAGAGAGAGAGTGCGAGAGACAGGAGGGAAGAGAGAGAGAGTGCGAGAGACAGGAGGGAAGAGAGAGAGAGTGCGAGAGACAGGAGGGAAGAAGAGAGAGAGCGAGAAGACAGGAAGGGAAGAGAGAGAGAGCGCGAAAAGACAGGAGGGAAGAGAGAGAGAGCGCGAAGACAAGGAGGGAAAGAGAGAGCGCGCGAAAGACAGGAGGGAAGAGAGAGAGCGCGAAAGACAGGAGGGAAGAGAGAGAGCGCGAAAGACAGGAGGGAAGAGAGAGAGAGCGCGAAAGACAGGAGGGAAGAGAGAGAGAGCGCGAAAGACAGGAGGGAAAGGAGAGAAGAAGAGGCGAGACAGGAGGGAAGAGAGAGAGAGAGTGCGAGAGACAGGAGGGAAGAGAGAGAGAGAGAGAGCGCGCGAAAGACAGGAGGGAAGAGAGAGAGAGCGAGAGACAGGAGGGAAGAGAGAGAGCGAGAGACAGGAGGGAAGGAACAGACAGTGCGAGAGAGGGAGAGAAGAAAGAAAAGTGAGAAGAGTGCGAGAGACAGGAAGGAATTATGGCGCTCCTCACATTCCTCTGTGCTGCTGGTGGACATTCTGCCACCTTTTCGATCTGTGGATCCATCTTCTCCCGCATGCAGTCCTGAGATTTCTCCCGTCCTCTCTCATGTAAGGTCTCTTTACTTCGTTCCCTCCGTTCCGGCTTTGGTTTGTTCTCCATCTTTTTTTGCGCCTGACGAACAAACGAGCTTCCGAGATCCAGATCGTCCTGAAGAAGAGTCCGGGTCAGACAGAGCAGTGACCGCCGGCAGCAGCGGACATGCAGCCACTCACCTCATTCCCTAATTCACCGCTATCATCTTGTCCCATGTCCTGAGCGCCCGGGGCTCTGGGACCGTCTACTGGAGCCTGGTACAAACAATGGGGGAGAGGTCAGTCCCCTGCCCAGGATAGCTGGACACCCCCACATCCCCATTACACCTTCCCACTGCTACTGGAACCAGTACTGCCACAATGACCGCCACTCACCAGGTTCTCCCCCGCTGGTTCCTCCTTCAGACGCTGCTGACGTTTACGATTCCTTCTGTCTCTGAAAAATAAATGTAAATCCAGAATAACAAAACCATCCAAACACAATGCGGGGGAGGGGCGGCGACTGCAAAGGGGAGGACGCGGGAGGGCGGCGACTGCAAAGGGGAGGGTGCGGCGACTGCAAAGGGGAGGGTGCGGCGACTGCAAAGGGGAGGGCGCGGCGACTGCAAAGGGGAGGGCGCGGCGACTGCAAAGGGGAGGGCGCGGCGACTGCAAAGGGGAGGGCGCGGCGACTGCAAAGGGGAGGACGCGGGAGGGCGGGGCGACTGCAAAGGGGAGGACGCGGGAGGGCGGCGACTGCAAAGGGGAGGACGGCGGGAGGGCGGCGACTGCAAAGGGGAGGGTGCGGCGACTGCAAAGGGGAGGGTGCGGCGACTGCAAAGGGGAGGGTGCGGCGACTGCAAAGGGGAGGGCGCGCGACTGCAAAGGGGGGCGCGGCGACTGCAAAGGGGAGGGCGCGGCGACTGCAAAGGGGAGGGCGCGGCGACTGCAAAGGGGAGGGCGCGGCGACTGCAAAGGGGGCCGAAGGGAGGCGCGGCGACTGCAAAGGGGAAGGGGGCGGCGACTGCAAAGGGGAGGGGGCGGCGACGGCGACTGCCAAAGGGGAGGGGGCGGCGACTGCAAAGGGGAGGCGCGGCGACTGCAAAGGGGAGGGGGCGGCGACTGCAATAACAAATGACAAGTAGAGGATACAGGAGGGTAATAACAGAGAGAGGATACAGGAGGGTAATAAATGATGGGAGGATACAGGAGGGTAATAAACAGAGAGAGGATACAGGAGGGTAATAACAGAGAGAGGATACAGGAGGGTAATAACAGAGAGAGGATACAGGAGGGTAATAACAGAGAGAGGATACAGGAGGGTAATAACAGAGAGAGGATACAGGAGGGTAATAACAGAGAGAGGATACAGGAGGGTAATAAATGATGGGAGGATACAGGAGGGTAATAAATGATGGGAGGATACAGGAGGGTAATAACAGAGTTATAGCAGAGGGTAGTGAGATTTCTCCACTCACCTTCTTCTTCAGCCTCTTCTTATCCGCTTTCTCCTTCTCTTTTTTCTCCTCCTGTAATAGTTCTTCAGCATTTCTATCTGCCTGCTGTACCGAGATATCAGGTTAGGGTTAGTTTAACAGTCCCCCATCCTATCCCCACCATCATCCCACCTGCCGAGTCCGCTATCCCCATCATCCATACCCATCAACCACCATACCCTGGATCAAGTGAAGATGACGACCATGTCTACACTACAGCCATACCGTGAGCGGTACCATGTCTACACTACAGCCGCACTGTGAGCGGTACCATGTCTACACTACAGCCATACCGTGAGCAGTACCATGTCTACACTGCAGCCGTACTGTGAGCGGTACCATGTCTACACTACAGCCATACCGTGAGCGGTACCATGTCTACACTAAGCCATACGTGAGGGGTACCATGTCTACACTACAGCCATACGGTGAGCGGTACCATGTCTACACTACAGCCGTACGGTGAGCGGGTACCATGTTACACTACAAGCCGTACGGTGAGCGGAACCATGTCTACACTACAGCCGTACTGTGAGCAGTACCATGTCTACACTACAGCCATACTGTGAGCAGTACCATGTCTACACTACAGCCATACTGTGAGCGGTACCATGTACTACACTACAGCCGTTACGGTGAGCGGTACCCATGGTCTACACTACAGCCATACCGTGAGCGTACCATGTCTACACTACAGCCATACCGTGAGCGGTACCATGTCTACACTACAGCCATAACCGTGAGCGGTACCATGTCTACACTACAGCCATACCGTGAGCGGTACCATGTCTACACTACAGCATACGGTGAGCGGTACCATGTCTACACTAACAGCCGTACGGTGAACGGTAACCATGTCTAACTCACAGCCGTACGGTGAGACGGAACCCATGTCTACACTACAGCAGTACCATGTCTACACTACAGCCATACTGTGAGCAGTACCATGTCTACACTACAGCCGTACTGTGAGCAGTACCATGTCTACACTACAGCCGTACTGTGAGCAGTACCATGTCTACACTACAGCCATACTGTGAGCAGTACCATGTCTACACTACAGCCGTACTGTGAGCAGTACCATGTCTACACTACAGCCGTACTGTGAGCAGTACCATGTCTACACTACAGCCATACTGTGAGCGGTACCATGTCTACACTACAGCCGTACGGTGAGCGGTACCATGTCTACACTACAGCCGTACTGTAACGGTGACCCATCATCATCCCATCACCCTGACACAACCACCCCCCACCCTGTCCTCCCCATCATCAGCCCATCACCCTGACACACCTGTCCCCCACCCTGTCCTCCCCGTCTCCCCTCCACTATCGCCCTACTGCCTATAACACTGTATTACCTCCACAGCCTCGCCCGTGCACTCCTCTCACCTCTCTAGTTATATAAGTCGGAATAAGTGGAAAGTCCTGAGAGTAAAGGAAGGACGGGCGGAAGCCACAATATGTCCCCCGAGCAGGCAGACCATCCCAAAACCTGTAGTCTTCACCTTCATCATCATCACCGTTATAATAATAATATTCATCAGGATAACTATCATCCGAGTCTACGGAAGGAAAATACAGGTCAGAGAAGACTCCGCCCACCAGAGGGCGAGGGCACAGCAAGAGGACAATACATACACATCACGGAGCTGACATGTTCTGTGGTATAGAATACATACATATAACATGTGATACATCACGGAGCTGACATGTTCTGGTCCCAGACATATAATCCAGAGTAATGTGGGATTAAAGCGGTGACATTACAGTCAGATCCGCACAGATCACGTCTCTGAAACGCTCCAGTAATAAGATGGCACATTAAGGTTAAAGTGAACTGGAAACAGTCAATATGCAGGAATGGTCCCTAACACAGTCCTTGGTCTCGAGCTCAGCAGGGGTGTCTCCTCTTGTGCACGCCCCCTCCATGTGAAAAGCATGTACAGTTATGTCTGGAGAGGTCTGTACAGTGATACAGGTGTGATCAGTACAGTATCACAGCGCCCCCCGCTGTACACCACACACGGAGGTCTCTGAGGACACAGGTGTGATCAGTACAGTATCACAGCGCCCCCCGCTGTACACCACACACGGAGTTCTCTGAGGACACAGGTGTGATCAGTACAGTATCACAGCGCCCCCCGCTGTACACCACACACGGAGTTCTCTGAGGACACAGGTGTGATCAGTACAGTATCACAGCGCCCCCCCGCTGTACACCACACATGGAGGTCTCTGAGGACACAGGTGTGATCAGTACAGTATCACAGCGCCCCCCACTGTACACCACACACCGGAGGTCCTCTGAGGACAGGTGTGATCAGTACAGTATCACAGCGCCCCCCCGCTGTACACCACACACGGGAGGTCTCTGAGGACAGGTGTGATCAGTACAGTATCACAGCGCCCCCCGCTGTACACCACAACGACGGAGGTCTCTGAGGACAAGGTGTGATCAGTACAGTATCCAGCGCCCCCCGCTGTACACCACACACGGAGGTCTCTGAGGACAGGTGTGATCAGTACAGTATCACAGCGTCCCCCGCTGTACACCACACCACGGAGGTCTCTGGAGGACACAGGTGTGATCAGTACAGTATCACAGCGCCCCCTGCTGTACACCACACACGGAGCGTCTCTGAGGACAGGTGTGATCAGTACAGTATCACAGCGCCCCCCGCTGTACACCACACACGGAGGTCTCTGAGGACACAGGTGTGATCAGTACAGTATCACAGCGCCCCCCGCTGTACACCACACACGGAGGTCTCTGAGTACAGGTGTGATCAGTACAGTATCACAGCGTCCCCCCGCTGTACACCACACACGGAGGTCTCTGAGGACAGGTGTGATCAGTACAGTATCACAGCGCCCCCGCTGTACACCACACAACAGAGGTCTCTGAGGACACAGGTGTGATCAGTACAGTATCACAGCGCCCCCCGCTGTACACCACACACGGAGGTCTCTGAGGACACAGGTGTGATCAGTACAGTATCACAGCGCCCCCCGCTGTACACCACACACGGAGGTCTCTGAGGACAGGTGTGATCAGTACAGTATCACAGCGCCCCCCGCTGTACACCACACACGGAGGTCTCTGAGGACACAGGTGTGATCAGTACAGTATCACAGCGCCCCCCGCTGTACACCACACACGGAGGTCTCTGAGGACACAGGTGTGATCAGTACAGTATCACAGCGCCCCCCGCTGTACACCACACACGGAGGTCTCTGAGGACAGGTGTGATCAGTACAGTATCACAGCGCCCCCCGCTGTACACCACACACGGAGGTCTCTGAGGCACAGGTGTGATCAGTAACAGTATCACAGCGCCCCCCGCTGTACACCACACACGGAGGTCTCTGAGGACACAGGTGTGATCAGTACAGTATACCAGCGCCCCCCGCTGTACACCACACACGGAGGTCTCTGAGGACACAGGTGTGATCAGTACAGTATCACAGCGCCCCCCGCTGTACACCCACACACGGAGGTCTCTGAGGACACAGGTGTGATCAGTACAGTATCACAGCGCCCCCGCTGTACACCACACACGGAGGTCTCTGAGGACACAGGTGTGATCAGTACAGTATCACAGCGCCCCCCGCTGTACACCACACACGGAGGTCTCTGAGGACAGGTGTGATCAGTACAGTATCACAGCGCCCCCCGCTGTACACCACACACACGGGAGGTCTCTGAGGACACAGGTGTGATCAGTACAGTATCACAGCGCCCCCCGCTGTACACCACACACGGAGGTCTCTGAGGACACAGGTGTGATCAGTACAGTATCACAGCGCCCCCCCCCCCGCTGTACACCACACACGGAGGTCTCTGAGGACAGGTGTGATCAGTACAGTATCACAGCGCCCCCCGCTGTACACCACACACGGAGGTCTCTGAGGACACAGGTGTGATCAGTACAGTATCACAGCGCCCCCCGCTGTACACCACACACGGAGGTCTCTGAGGACACAGGTGTGATCAGTACAGTATCACAGCGCCCCCCGCTGTACACCACACACGGAGGTCTCTGAGGACACAGTGTGATCAGTACAGTATCACAGCGCCCCCCGCTGTACACCACACACAGAGGTCTCTGAGGACAGGTGTGATCAGTACAGTATCACAGCGCCCCCCCGCTGTACACCACACACGGAGGTCTCTGAGGACAGGTGTGATCAGTACAGTATCACAGCGCCCCCCGCTGTACACCACACACGGAGGTCTCTGAGGACAAGGTGTGATCAGTAACAGTATCACAGCGCCCCCCGCTGTACACCACACACGGAGGTCTCTGAGGACAGGTGTGATCAGTACAGTAATCACAGCGCCCCCCGCTGTACACCACACACGAGGTCTCTGAGGACAGGTGTGATCAGTACAGTATCACAGCGCCCCCCGCTGTACACCACAACACGGAGGTCTCTGAGGACAGGTGTGATCAGTACAGTATCACAGCGCCCCCCGCTGTACACCACACACGGAGGTCTCTGAAGGACACAGGTGTGATCAGTACAGTATCACAGCGCCCCCCGCTGTACACCACACACGGAGGTCTCTGGAAGGGGACAACAGTCAAGGCCCCGTACCCCCGGGTTGGGACAGGTGATCAGTACAGTACACAGCGCCCCCCGCTGTACACCACACACGGAGGTCTCTGAGGACAGGTGTGATCAGTACCAGTATCACAGCGCCCCCCGCTGTACACCACACACGGAGGATCTTCTGAGGACACAGGTGTGATCAGTACAGTATCACAGCGCCCCCCGCTGTACACCACACACGGAGGTCTCTGAGGACAGGTGTGATCAGTACAGTATCACAGCGCCCCCGCTGTACACCACACACGGAGGTCTTCTGAGGACACAGGTGTGATCAGTACAGTATCACAAGCGCCCCCCGCTGTACACCACACACAGAGGTCTCTGAGGACAGGTGTGATCAGTACAGTATCACAGCGCCCCCCGCTGTACACCACACACACAGGAGGTCTCTGAGGACACAGGTGTGATCAGTACAGTATATCACAGCGCCCCCCGCTGTACACCACACACGGAGGTCTCTGAGGACAGGTTGTGATCAGTACACAGTATCACAGCGCCCCCCGCTGTACACCACACACGGAGGTCTCTGAGGACACAGGTGTGATCAGTACAGTATCACAGCGCCCCCCGCTGTACACACCACACACGGAGGTCTCTGAGGACACAGGTGTGATCAGTACAGTATCACAGCGCCCCCCGCTGTACACCACACACGGAGGTCTCTGAGGACACAGGTGTGATCAGTACAGTATCACAGCGCCCCCCGCTGTACACCACACACGGAGGTCTCTGAGGACACAGGTGTGATCAGTACAGTATCACAGCGCCCCCCGCTGTACACCACACACGGAGGTCTCTGAGGACAGGTGTGATCAGTACAGTAT
>ONZH01020727.1:0-23633 GCA_900303285.1 Rhinella marina | reverse complement strand
CTATATAAGAGTTGCACCAGAGATAAGAAAGAAGATCTTCACAAAAGAGTGCTTCATATTTTCAGACATTGATATTTTTGTATATTTGTTTTTCTGTAAGCCCACATGTGAACATGAATTTCTGTTATAAGCAACCGACATATGTGAACAAAGCTGTAGTGTTTAGGTTAATAATATCACTACATTGAGGGATAACTGTAGAGCGTTATGATACCAAGTATAGGGTGATAGGAGTTAAAGATTAAACCCAGGGGTGGATTGAATAATTAAGATGGTTAAGAGACAAATAATAGTCTGATTAGCTTGTAGTTTATAGTGGGAGTGAATGAAAATAAAGAACAAGGGGTGGAATGTATATCGAATGATTACTTTTTGTATTAATGTTCTTTATATTCAATTATGTCTTCTTGTTTGAATACCTTTCTTTACTTGCTGTGTTTGTCTCATAGTTGTCTTATCTTTACTATTGTTCTATTGTTGACCATACAGTCTGTGTATTTGGGGTCTGGTTTTACATTTATGGCTGTGTCTTGGACGCTTCGCAAACATTGCCTCATCTAAACAAACAAAGGTCAATCTTTAGAAGTGTCCATAGTTAATCAATAGTCACCTAAGGTATATAAAGTGAGTGTCTGTAAGCCCAAAGGGGGAGGGGGGGTCCATGGAACATGCAGATGTTCGGGAGTGACATGACTGCTCAGGTGCAGCCATGTCAAGAAGTCAACTACTTTCGCAACCGGGTATCCCTGGTGATCCAGTGGAGGGCTCCCCCCGGACAGATGTATTTTTAACTCATAGCTAAGTATACCTTTGCTTCTATTCTTGTTTATTGTACAGTGCAGTGGCTTTTTATCTGTTATTTTGGAAGGAGTTGTAGCGATTGTTACATTCTTATAGCTGATCTGCAACTTTTTACCACCACGCACACACTAATAGCGTTAGGGTATTATTCCTAGCTAGTACATGTTTCCATTTGTATCTAAGTTATTATACCTATGTCACTATCATTCCTAGATTCGTTGTGCTTTCCCTACCAGCTAGTACTTGATCACTAACCCTAATCGCTATTATCACCCTATCATCAATAATTCCCTATCACACACACTTGCTCAGAGTACCTACAGCGCACCCCTTCTTTGCAAGCGTATTACATATGGCCATATGATTTTAAAAACGGAATTGCAGCTCCCTTGACATGTTTTGCCGCAGCACAGCATCCTCAGGGGTAATGGAGCTACTGCTAACACAAGCGTCTCTCCCCAGTTATTTTCATGTTAACACTCACAGCAAAAAAATATGGACCTGTGTGTTTGTGTGTGTGGAGATAATAAATGGATTTAGCCCTAATATTTCATTCTTAATCACTGATTTAGGTGGTCTTTCAAATTAAAACAAAAAAAATTAATTAAATATGTGAGATTACTTTACACAGAGTTCTCACTAGTATTCTATATGCTATGCTAAATTGATGGTAGAATATGTATTGTACAGTTTTCGCTTATTCCACCCCTCCCCCCCCCCAAAAAAAAAAATCAAGAATTTCTGTGAAAATGGTAAAAAAATTAAAATAATGTCTTTGCAGGTAGCTGCTTTTGAGGTTTGCAGCAGCTGTAGTTCTGCTAGGAGGGCACAGCGGCCACAGCTCCTCACAGCCTTCCTCCCTGGCTCTCAGCTTCCCTGCATGTCCCTATTCTACACACACAATTCTCTGTCTTCTTTGTTATCCTAGCCTGTCCCTGACAGTAGAATACAATGATGATTGATTTCTGACTGTCCCTGATTGTTTTTCCCTGTCCCTGACTCCCTAAGATTGTTTTCCTGGCAGACACTGTAACACCCAACCACCCTCATTCACAGCCCAGCATAGAATGACATTCTACTTATTCTGCTAGGGCACCTCCCGGCTTGCTGCATCACTGATTGACTCATCTAGGCTATCTGTCAGCCTGAGAGACAATCAAGGCAAGCCCTCCCCCCACTTCCTCTCAGGGTCATGTCAGAATCCTTCTTCTTCCTCCCTAGTACCTTTTTCCTGCCAACATGTGCACTACAATGGTGCCACATGTCGTTTTTGTCTGGCATCCGGAAAATAGAAAAGCTCGGATTGATCCCAGTTTGGTACAAACTTATTTGCTCAACCTTACACCCTGACCTACTCCACAGTACAGTGCAAATTATTTGGGAAATGAAAGTGCATGTCATTGTATCCATCCATCCTGCATAATCCTGCATAAAGTGTGGGGAAAGGAAGTTGTGGTAGAAAATAAAAAAGACTCCACAAGATGATGCTCTAATTCACAGACTAAACATCAACCTTCGAAAGACAAGAAGGGATATCACATGGGGTCCAAGTTGATGCCTCCATGATGCAGAGTCAACTTTCTTAATGTAGAAGCAGGGCTAGGCGACCTGTCGAAATGCAACTTTTACTGGACACTATGAAAAAGAAGAGTTTGTCATGTGCAAACGAGCATCAAGACTGTACAGTGAGCAAGTGGGAAAAAGTCTTTTTCTAACAAGACTCACTTTGAGTGGCATAGTGGGGCATAAGACCCTCCCATGAGGGCTTATAGCCTACAATAGCAATAGTAATTAAGCACTAATTTACAGTCATCATTCTGATTTATCCAAATGCATCCGAATTATAGAATTAGAAATGGCCTACCAGCATTCCTGACATCTCTATTTTGGTTAATACTTGTATGCTTCTAAAATAATTCTGGATCAATTTGTGTTACCAGCAGTGGATGTGTCCCTACAAACTCTTCATTGAGTGGACTTGGGCAAACTAAGTAGGGACACATCCTCATCAGAAAATGTTACAGTATGTCAGACTGCCAGTTGGGTGACTTCACCCAAAACCAGGTGCAATCTCAGAGATTAAGAGAAATTGCAAATATACATTATAAAGTTACCCATTTTGCTACATTTTGCTATGGGGCCCTATGATATCTTTGTACGTCACTGCCCTGAGCAGCTCAAGAAAAGAAAAAAAACTGTAGTTTTGAACAAACAGTGGCTGGAGGGGAGGGTATTTTTCACTTTTTTATGTATATTTTTGATGCACTATTTTTGTGCCATTTTATTTCGCTCTGTGGCATAGCTTACTAGGCCTTTACAGAACTGGGTTTGGCTGCTGATGCTATTACTGGTTTCAACTTCACAATAATAATTAAGCCACTTTCACACAAGCGAGTTTTCCGTATGGGTGCAATGCGTGAATTGAACGCATAGCACCCACACTGAATCCTTATCCATTCATTTCTATGGGTCTGTGCACATGAACATTGTTTTTCAGGCATCATCATCTCTGCGTTACGTGAAAATCACAGCATGTTCTATATTCTGCGTTTTTCAAGCAGCCCTGATCCCATAGATGTGAATGGAGCTTCAGTGAAAAATGTACTGCATCCAAATGCAATCCACATGAAGTCCGGATGCAAAACGTTTTTCACTGATGTTTGCTACGATATGTTTTCAATTCTTCATTTTTTTTCACACTTGTTAACCACTTCCCATCCGGGCCATTTACCCCCTTCCTGACCAGGCCTAATTTTGCAAATCTGACATGTGTCACTTCATGTGGTAATAACTTTGGAACGCTTTTACTTATCCAAGCGATTCTGAGACTGTTTTCTCGTGACACATTGTACTTCAAGTTAATGGTAAATTTGAGTAGATAAGTTTTAATTTTATTTATAAAAAAATCCAAAAGTTAATGAAAATTTGAAAAAATTCACTGTTTAAGACAGATAGTGATACCCCATAAAATCCTTTTTCATTTACATTCCCCATATGTCTACTTTATGTTGGCATAATTTTGGTAGTGTCATTTTATTTTTTTAGGACAGTAGAATGTTTAGAATTTTAGACGCAATTTTTGCAAATTTGCAAAATCAACTTTTTTAAGGACCAGTTCAGTTCTGAAGTCAGTTTGTGAGGCTTACATAATAAAAACCACCCATAAATTACCCCATTTTAGAAACTACACCCCTCAAACTATTCAAAACTGGTTTTAGAAATGTTGTTAACCCTTTAAGTATTCCACAGGAATTAAAGCAAAATAGATGTGAAATTTCAAAATTTCACTTTTTTTGCAGATTTTCCATTTTAATCATTTTTTTCCTGTAACACATCAAGGGTTAACAACAAAACAAAACTCAATATTTATTACCCCGATTCTGCAGTTTGCAGAAACACCCCACATGTGGTCGTAAACTGTTATTTGGGGATACGCCAGGGCTCAGAAGGGGAGGAGCAGCATCTGCATTTTCTAACATGGAATTTTTTGTCATGGTTTGTAGGAGCGATAACTTTTTAATTTTTTTGTGGACTGAGCTGTGTGAGGTCTTATTTGTTGTGGGACAAGCTGTGCTTTTTATTGGCACCATTTTGGGGTACATCCGGCTTTCTGTTCACTTTTTAATCTAATTTTTGGGAGGTTAACTAAAAAAAAAAAGCAGTTTAGGGGCATTTTTCAATTTTTTTTTTACATCGTTCACTTGATGGGGTAGATCATGTGATATTTTTGTAGAGCCAGTTGTTACGGACGCAACAATACCAAATATGTCTATTTTTTTTTTTTTTTGCGTTTTACACAATAAGAGCATTTTTAGAAAAAAATCATGTTTTTGTGTTGCAATTTTTTAAGAGCCATTTTTTTTTCATTTTTCTGGCTATGATCTTGTGTGGGGGCTCATTTTTTTCAGGATGAGGTGACAATTTTATTGATATCATTTTGGGATGCATACGACTTTTTGATTGTTTGATGTTATGTTTTTTGGTAGGTGAAAAAAAAAGCTGTTTTGGCATAATTTTTATTAGATTTTTTTTACGCAGTTCACTTGATGGGGTAGATCATGTAATATTTTATAGAGCCGGTCGTTTTGGGCGCGGTGATACCAAATATGTCTATTTTATTTATTTATTTTTATTTGTAACATTTTTAATGACATATTTGGGGGGAAATAATTTTTTTTATATGTGATTTTTTTATATATAATACTCTATTTTTTTATTTTAATTTATTAAAAAATGTTAGCTGTTTCAATTGTTCAATTGGGTTTTTTGGTGAACAAAAACCACCCGACACAATTTTTTATGATATGTTCACATTTTTAGCCCCAATGTAGAGGAAAGTATTCTACCATTCACCATTGCAAAGTGGAAGGAGAATGCATCACTGGATTGAAATGCCTTCAAGTGTCTACACGTTGATAAAAGAGTGGACCTTCACCAGCTGGAGACCATATCTGCCTACGTTATAGAAGCTCTTTGGTAAAGCTAAATTGTCTTGCAGTTAAGATAAATTATATATTTCCTTTCTAATCCACCATATGTGCTTACCATGCTTTTTCTGTATAGAAATAACTTGCAGAAAGTGGTATTAAAGCACAGGTTCCTAGAACCATCTGAGCACTTTACAATCAGACATCTGATTTGATGCAATCAACAATCATAGAATACAGCGAGGAACAGCACCAATCAACTAGTTGGAAAAGACTGAAAAGCTCTCAAGAAGAATTGGCAAGTTTTATTCAGATGCTGCTTTTGAAAAGCTGTATCAAAGCAGGAGTGGGATTTATAACATTACAGATATTTTATGTTTCCTTTATACTGCTACAATAAAAAGACAATTACACGTTAAAGTACCTCCTTCAGCAAAAATAGTTAGTCGTTCAGTATTTATATTTAGAACAGTTCAGCGGTACAGATTTCTGTTATTGCACGTCTCAAAAAATATTATATAATAAAAATAAAATCTTGCAGTTATTATGGAAGGCAACTCATTCTGGAGAAAACAAATGTCTTAAGAGGAAAAGTTTCCATTTCTTACTGTACACCAAGGTGTACCTGCTGTCTTGATGTAGTGCACGGGATTCATATAATTTATTTTAATATCTCCAGTTTTTCCTGTTGCTGGGCTAAAAAGTTTGTCTTTACAATGTCTTTTTCAAACAGCTTACTATGGTCTTCTGAAATAAAAATGGGTAGCCTCCACTAGGTTCCTCATGTGTAAACCACAAAACAGAGTGGCTACAAAGAGGACCCAACATGTCCATGTATTGTATGGGACCAGGGGCAGACACAGATAGCAGAGGGCCCCTGTGCAAAGAATGTGCCTGGGACCCCCCACCCCCAAGCCTTAACCTATGGTGTCCTAACATTACATACAGCAATACAAAACTTACAAAACATACAGGATAAGGCTACTTTCACACATCCAGCGCTACGCTCCGGCAGAGAATGCAAGGAATTGGCCGGACACAAACTCAGGCATGCAGCGGTTTGTGTCCCGCTAATTCTCTGCATTTTTGACAGATTGTGACCGGATCTCTGCCGGACCCATTATAGTTAATGGGGCCGGTGAGCATTCTGCATCCAGCAGTGCCGGAGACGGTGAATTCTGTCAGGCTGTTCTCTGCTGGGACAGCCTGCCAGAATCACTAACTCAGATGTGAAAGTAGTCTAATACAGTGTCACATACTTGTTACATCCAGTGACGTCTCCTTATATGTAGATGTTCTCTGTCCTCATCTTCTCCTTTCAGACCAGACCACCATGATGATTTCTTTCAGCCATCTCTTCTCTCTGCAGAGTATGACAGACATCTTAGTTTCCTACTTTTCCATCATTCTCCCACCTTCTTGAACACCCCATCCTGCCACCCCCAATACTATACTATACTTCTCCCCAAAACTATACTATTCAGTCCTCCTGCAAATACTAGTTACACACAGATACTACCACATTCAGTAATTATTAGCACACAGTGCTCTAAAAAATAACTGCGCCCAGGAAATTGTGCCCTTGGCACTAATAGTGCAAACATAATATCCCCCAAAAATAACTCTGCTAAGCTGATACCATGACAGGGTGCCCCCATACTAATAGTGATCCCCAAAGTCCCAATAGAAATTATTAGTGCCACCAGTAGAGCCAATGTCCCCATAATGCCCTCATAATGTGTGCCAATGCCCCCTACTGTGTGCCCAAAAAACCCTCTTAGTGCCTCCTGTTGAGCCACATAGTGCCTTATAATTTGCGCCAGTATAAAATACTCCTATATAGTGCCCCTATAGTGCTCCTCCCCTTGTCCCCATGGTGCCTGACATAATGTGCGAGTATAAAATGCCCCCATAATGTGTGCCAGTATAATGCCCTGTATACTGACCCCAATAGTTCTCCTCTCCTCCCCTTCTCCATAGTGTCCTCCGTGTATGCCAGTATATAAGATAGGGCCCCTATAGTGCTCCTCCTCCTTCACAGTGCCACCATGTGTGCCAGTGTATAAGATAGGGCCCCCAGTAGATGCCCCCATAGTGAATCCCCCTTCTCCATAGTGCCCCTAATGTGCACAAGTATAGAAGATACGGCCTCCATAGTACCTCTAATGTGTGCCAGTATATAAGATAGGGCCTCCATAGTGCCCCTAATGTGTGCCAGCATATAAGATACGGCCTCCATAGTGCCTCTAATGTGTGCCAGTATATAAGATAGGGCTCCCATAGTGCCCCCTATGTGTGCCAGGTGATAAAAAAGTGCCCCCCATAGTTCTCCTCCACCTTCATAGTGCCCCTATGTGTGCCAGTATATAAAATAGTGCGCCCCATAGTGCTCCTCCCCCTCCATAGTGCCCCCCATGTGTACCAGTATATATATATAAGGCCCCCATAGTGCTCCTCCTCCTCTATAGAGCCCTCTATAGTACAGACCAAAAGTTTGGACACACCTTCTCATTCAAAGAGTTTTCTGTATTTTCATGACTTTGAAAATTGTAGATTCACACTGAAGGCATCAAAACTATGAATTAACACATGTGGAATTATATACTTAACAAAAAAGTGTGAAACAACTGAAAATATGTCTTATATTCTAGGTTCTTCAAAGTAGCCACCTTTTGCTTTGATTACTGCTTTGCACACTCTTGGTATTCTCTTGATGAGCTTCAAGAGGTAGTCACCTGAAATGGTATTCCAACAGTCTTGAAGTAGTTCCCAGAGATTCTTAGCACTTGTTGGCCCTTTTGCTTCACTCTGCGGCCCAGCTCACCCCAAACCATCTCGATTGGATTCAGGTCTGGTGACTGTGGAGGCCAGGTCATCTGGCGTAGCACCCCATCACGCTCCTTCTTGGTCAAATAGCCCTTACACAGCCTGGAGGTGTGTTTGGGGTCATTGTCCTGTTGATAAATAAATGATGGTGCAACTAAACGCAAACCAGATGGAATAGCATGCCGCTGCAAGATGCTGTGGTAGCCATGCTGGTTCAGTATGTCTTCAATTTTGAATAAATGCCCAACAGTGTCACCAGCAAAGCACCCCCACACCATCACACCTCCTCCATGCTTCATGGTGGGAACCAGGCATGTAGAGTCCATCCATTCACCTTTTCTGCGTCGCACAAAGACACAGTGTTTGGAGCCAAAGATCTCAAATTTGGACTCATCAGACCAAAGCACAGATTTCCACTGGTATAATGTCCAGTCCTTGTGTTCTTTAGCCCAAACAAGTCTCTTCTGCTTGTTGCCTGTCCTTAGCAGTGGTTTCCTAGCAGCTATTTTACCATGAAGGCCTGCTGCACACAGTCTCCTCTTAACAGTTGTTGTAGAGATGTGTCTGCTGCTAGAACTCTGTGTGGCATTGACCTGGTCTCTAATCTGAGCTGCTGTTAACCTGCGATTTCTGAGGCTGGTGACTCAGATGAACTTTCCTCCGCAGCAGAGGTGACTCTTGGTCTTCCTTTTCTGGGGCTGTCCTCATGTGAGCCAGTTTCTTTGTAGCGCTTGATGGTTTTGCGACTGCCCTTAGGGACACTTTCAAAATTTTCCCAATTTTTCAGACTGACTGACCTTCATTTCTTAAAGTAATAATGGCCACTCGTTTTTCTTTACTTAGCTGCTTTTTTCTTGCCATAATACAAATTCGAACAGTCTATTCAGTAGGACTATCAACTGTGTATCCACCTGACTTCTGCCCAGCACAACTCATGGTCCCAACCCCATTTATAAGGCAAGAAATCCCACTTATTAAACCTGACAGGGCACACCTGTGAAGTGAAAACCATTTCAGGTGACTACCTCTTGAAGCTCATCAAGAGAATGTCATGTGTGCAAAGCAGTAATCAAAGCAAAAGGTGGCTACTTTGAAGAACCTAGAATATAAGACATATTTTCAATTGTTTCACACTTTTTTGTTAAGTATATAATTCCACATGTGTTAATTCATAGTTTTGATGCCTTCAGTGTGAATCTACAATTTTCAAAGTCATGAAAATACAGAAAACTCTTTGAATGAGAAGGTGTGTCCAAACTTTTGGTCTTTACTGTATGTGTGCCAATATATAAAGGGCCCCCCATAGTGTTCCTCCCCCTCTATAGTGCCCCCTCATGTGTACCAGTACATAAAATAGTGCCCCCCATAGTGCTCCTCCCCCTCCATAATGGCCCCATTATGTGCCAATATATATAATAGTGCCCCCCCCATAGTGCTCCTCCCCCTCCATAGTGGCCCCACTATGTGCAAATATATAAAATAGAGCCCCCTATAGCGCCCCCACTGTGTGCCAATATAAAAAATAGTTCTCTTCCAGCTCCATAGTGCCCCCACGGTGTGCCAGGGCCCTTGGCACAGCGTAAATGAAAAAAATAAACTCTTATACTTACCTTCAAGAGGCTGTCAGCGATGTGATGCAGGCCTCTTCCGGCCTGTGTCCCACGCTGTACGGCTCAGGCGCCTGCGCCGGCCTCTGATAGGCTGGAGGCACTAGGCCTGCAGCCCATCAGAGGAACGGGCAAGGGAGACGCCTCTCCCTCCCCTGCCCTGCGGCATTCATGTGTATCGCTGTCCCATCTTTAGATCTATTTTTACAGGGAAGACACCATCCGCACCACGAGAATCTATTTATTTTATTTGCTCCACTGGTATGTAACTTTGAACTAAATGCTTATTCAGATTAGGTGTCTTTTTAAATACTAGATTGGGTTTGTCTGGAATTAGGGGGCCTAAAATGGGATATTTTTTAAGGTCCTCCAATTTTTTCTGAGAGCATTCTTCAAGGCCCCCACGCTACTGCTATATTGGGTAAGAAAAGCGAACTTAAACTTGTCATTATTATTCTGTTTTTGTAACCACCTCTACCCTATTAGCTTTCTTCATAGCTTCTTCTTCTATATCTTTGCTCATATGTTTTAAGCTGTTCACATCTAACCCTTTTCTGCAAATTTATCTTGTATGATTTTGCTTTGTTTTCTATATATTTCTACATCGGAACTGTACCGTGGTTTAGCGAGACCTGGGGCGGGGGTTTTAAGTCCTTCTTGAGGGTGGCATAAATTACAGGTCGATGCTGTGGTAATTTATGAGGACACGCAATGGGTAGCAGTGGAATAAAACATATTTTATTACTACTGAACGGTTGTAGTCTAAACTTTTTTTCATCTAAAATTTTTGTGTGTCGTTGCAGAGAGAAATTCACCCTCCCGCCCCTGCAGCTAACAGAAGTTTATTTTTACCTTCATTTTTTCAATCCCCGTTGGCTGCTGAGTGGAGGAGGCATGGCCTGACAGAGTCGGGGGCGTGGCTTAGCAAGACGCTTCACACGGGTGTATTTAATCTATTTCATTTAATGTTTCTGTGTGTCGTTGCAGAAAGAAAGTCAATCTCCCACCCATCTCTGCAGATGACAGAAATTGATTTTTACCTTTATTTTTTCAATCCCTGTTGGCTGCGGAGTTGGAGGGGTGTGGCCTGACAGAGTCAGGGGCGTGGCTTAGCGAGACCTGGGGCGGTGGTTTTAAGTACTTCTTTTGGGTAGCAGTGGAAGAAAGCATCTTTTATTACTACTGAACTGTCTTAGTCTAAAATTAGTCTAAAACGTAGAGTAAGTTATATTTATGGTAACCTTTAACAGTGTCAGTAATAGAAATGGCTGGGTTATTACCTGAACTCCTCAGCTGGCTGCTAATTACCTGGCTGTGTTGTTATGGAAACCTGCCCTCTGTGTGTGTGTCAGTGCAGAGAATGGCAGTTGGGGTTTAAAACCAAAGCTCCCAGGCTAATATTGGCTAATGGAGATCATATTTTGGGATTATCTCGGGAACGGTGCGTCCTAGAGAGATGAGACCTGGTCTAAAACCTTTCCGGACACCTGATGTACCTGTGTGCTGAATTTGGTGAAAATCGGTCCAGTAGTTTGGTCGCGCATAGAGAACAGACAGACGGACAGACAGACAGACAGAAACTCATTTTTATAATATTAAGAGATAAAATATAAACAGTTTACACTGTTACTGTTTTTCAGTAATCTAATGATTGTCTCCATGCTTTCTTATTTTGAGGACCTTGAAGTATTTTTATATAAACCAGGTTCAATTGTTTTCTTTTAACCTCTTCCTGCCATTTTCAGTTTTTTGTTTCTGTGTTTTGTTTTTTACTCCTTTATGCCTTTCAGGAGCCATAACTTTTTTTATTTTTTGGTTCACATAGTTTTATAACACACCATCACATAGGTTCATAGAGTCGCCTCTTTGAGCTGACCTGTGGAGAGAATTCACTTTGAACAGTACTTCTAGCACTCCTCCAATTCTGTGATCCCAACTGAGATCAAGGGATCACCCGATTACTGCTGGCTCTTCCTCTGACATTGGGACTCAATGTGTTCTTCTTACTTCCTGCCCTGGTACATATTTATTATTATTATTACATTACGCAGCTGACCAGGAAAAAAGCACATCTGATATCAGAGAAGGATGTCAGAGAAGGAGCCCACAGCCAGTTTGTCGGTTATGTGATCATGACTAGGAATATGGAATATATGAAGTGATGGATGGTTCGGACTACTGCTCAAAGTGTCTTCTCTCCAAAGATTAGCTGAAAGAGGCGTTTTAGGTACAGGCGCAGAGAACCCTGTTATTATTCCAGACATTGTAGCGGAAAACTGGAAAAATGTTCCAGTAAATAGGGTGGAATTGGAAAAAAATTGTATTCTGCCATTGTTTTACTGATTTTGTTTTTACAGAATTCATTGTGAGGTAAAACTAAAGGGAGCCTACTAAAGGGAGAAGGGTCACTAGTTTCTGTGTATTACCAACTGGCTATAAAGCAAGCTAAGGCATAGGACCAAGGAAGAACTAGCAGCTATCTAGCATTCCTACAATATATATGTGTATAAAGGCTGCATGTATGACTGTATGTCGTGAGTTGGGAAGGTAGAACATATATGTTAACTGTGCTGATGAAAGGTTAAGGATTATTTCATTACCGTGCATAATGGTGTGCAGCATTATTATGAGAGTCATGTTCTAGTTCTGCTCTTCTGAACTGCCACTATAGTCTTTGTTTCAGGCATCACGCAATGTATTTGTCAGCATCCTCAAGATCATTTTTTCTCTGCACTTGCATGCACCAGACCGTATCAAAAGTAATAGAGCACAGAGCTAGATTTTCTCAGATCTAGTTACCGTGAAAGTGGACTGCAATTTCCCAGTGGAATGTTACCAACTCTTTGACTTTATATACAGTGATTCACAGAAATAATTTCTGGTTCCTTAACAGAAATGAATATAAAAGACAGTGAGTGCTATTTTACTACAGTTTGCTTCATGTAATTCACTTGCCACTGAGCTTTACTGTAGTGTAATCATTTGAAGTTTATAGACCATTTTCAAGAATTCGGAAATTTATAGAAGATACAGTACATATTAAATTCATGAAGTTCACCATTATATATATACGGTATATTTATATATATATATATATATATATATACACATATATATACAGTGCCTTGCGAAAGTATTCAGCCCCCTGGAACTTTTCAACCTTTTGCCACATTTCAGGCTTCAAACAAAAAGATATAACATTTTACATTTTTGGTGAAGAATCAACAACAAGTGGGTCACAATTGTAAAGTGGAACAAATTGTATTAAATCATTTAAACATTTTTTGTAATAATAAAACTGAAAAGTTGGGCGTGCAAAATTATTCGGCCCATTTACTTTCAGTTCAGAAAACTCACTCCAGAAGTTCATTGAGGATCTCTGAATGATCCAATGTTGTCCTACATGACTGATGAAGATAAATAGAATCCACCTGTGTGTAATCAAGTCTCCGTATAAATGCACCTGCTCTGTGATAGTCTCAGGGTTCTGCATTATGAAGACCAAGGAACACATGAGGCAGGTCCATGATACTGTTGTGGAGAAGTTTAAAGCCGGATTTGGATACCAAAAGATTTCCCAAGCTTTAAACATCAGCGATCATATTGAAATGGAAGGAGTATCAGACCACTGCAAATCTACCAAGACCCGGCCGTTCCTCTAAACTTTAATCTCAAACAAGGAGAAGACTGATCAGAGATGCAGCCAAGAGGCCCATGATCACTCTGGATGAACTGCAGAGATCTACAGCTGAGGTAGGAGAGTCTGTCCATAGGACAACAATCAGTCGAACACTTCACAAATCTGGCCTTTATGGAAGAGTGGCAAGAAGAAAGCCATTTCTCAAAGATATCCATAAAAAGTCTCGTTTACAGTTTGCCACAAGCCACCTGGGAGACACACCAAACATGTGGAAGAAGGTGCTCTGGTCAGATGAAACCAAATTCGAACTTTTTGGAAACAATGCAAAA
Organism: Rhinella marina; assembly: GCA_900303285.1. NCBI lineage: Eukaryota > Metazoa > Chordata > Amphibia > Anura > Bufonidae > Rhinella > Rhinella marina. Next base: position 10,003 of record ONZH01020727.1, on the reverse strand, counting down.
CTATATGTTTGGCGTAAAAGCAACACAGCTCATCACCCTGAACACACACTGTCAAACATGGTGGTGGCAGCATCATGGTTTGAGCCTGCTTTTCATCAGCAGGGACAGGGAAGATGGTTAAAGTTGATGGGAAGATGGATGGAGCCAAATACCAGACCATTCTGGATGAAAACCTGTTGGAGTTTGCAAAAGACCTGAGACTAGGACGGAGATTTATCTTCCAATGAGACAATGATCCCAAACATAAAGCAAAATCTTCAATGGAATGGTTCAAAAATAAACGTATCCAGGTCTTAGAATGGCCAAGTCAAAGTCCAGACCTGAATCCAATTGAGAATATGTGGAAAGAGCTGAAAACTGCTGTTCCCAAGCGCTCTCCATCCAACCTCAAAGAGCTCGCGCTGTTTTGCAAGGAAGAATGGGCAAGAATTTCAGTCTCTAGATGTGCAAAACTGATAGAGACATACCCCAAGTGACTTGCAGCTGTAATCGCAGCAAAAGGTGGCACAACAAAGTATTGGGTTGAAAACAAAGGTTGAAAAGTTCCAGGGGCCGAATACTTTCGCAAGGCACTGTAAATCTGCAATCAGAAAATAAAAACAGGTTAGTAAAAAGGGATAGTCTGGAGGCTTTTGCATAGGACAGCATATCTATGAGGGTGGTTTCACACAGTGTTTTAGGAAAAAACATGTATTTTTGCTGAATTTTTTTATGCTGCAGATAGGTGTTTGCAAGGTGGCCCAGTGGTTAGCACTAGTGCCTCACAGCACTGGAACCCAAGGTTTGAATCCAAGCAAGGGTAACATCTACATGGAGTTTGTATGTTCTCCCCGTGTTTTCGTGGGTTTCCTCAGTGTACTCTGGTTTCCTTCCACACTCCAAAGGCATACTGATAGAGAACTTAGATAGTGAGCCCTATTGGGGACAGTAATTGTTGATAATGTAGGTAAATCAATGCAGAATACATCAGTGTTATATAAATAAGAACGTAAAATACACTAGTTAAAGGACCCGGCTTTGCACGAGTATATTTCATTTAATGTTTGTGTGTGTTGTTAAAAGATATTGTCAGTATCCACTATAACAGTGACATCTAAAGTACCCCGCCCCCTTAACAGTGACCTCCACAGCCCCCACCCATGAACACTGACCCCTCGCATAATACCCCGTCTCCTTAAAATGGGACCTCCACAGCAGCCTACCCCCTTAACTTTGACCTTCACAGCAGCCTACCCTTTTAACAGTGAGTTCAACAGCACCCCACCCTCTTGACAGTGACCTCCACAGAGGCCACCCCTTTATTTTTAACCTCCACAGTACCCCTTATCCTTAACAGTGATTTCCACAATAACCCACCCCATTAACAGTGACCTCCACAGAGCCTTGTTTCCTTAAAATGTGACCTCCACAACACCCCAGCCCCTTAACAGTGACCTCTACAGCACCCCACCCCTTAACACTGAACCTCCATAGCGGACCTCCCCTTAACTGTGACCTCCACTGTTCCCTTCCCCCTTAACAGTGACCTCCACAGTGGCCTGCCCCTTTAACAGTGACCTCCACAGCAGCCACCCCTTTATTAGTGACCTCCACAGTCTAAGCCTCCACAGTGCCCTGTATCCTTAACAGTGATTTCCACAACAACCCGCCCCTTAACAGTGGCCCCTACAGCAATCTGCCCCTTAACACTGACATCCATAGCGGACAGTCCCCTTAACTGTGACCTCCACACCAGCCTGTCCCTAGGTTGGCCAGAAGTCCGGATTTAGGCTGGATAGTCCAGCTTTCATACTCCCTGTCCTCCGTCTGGTGCAGGGCCTGGATGGACACAGTGATGCCCTTTTGAACAGTTCACTCTCAGACAGCAGCACTGTACTGTCTGAGACTGAACTGCAGGAAGAAAGTCACCCTCCCTCCCACCCCTGCAGCTGACAGAAGTTGATTTTTACCATAATTTTTTCAGTCCCCGTCAGCTGCGGAGTGGGAGAAGACATGGCTTAACCAGGTCAGTGGCGTAGCTTAGCGGGACCTGGTGGCGGGGTTTATAAATGGCCATCCTACCTGCCCCTTAACTGTGATCTCCACAGCACTCCGCTCCCTTAATAGTGTCATCCACAGCACCCTGCCCCTTTAAAGCTGACCTACAGCAGTGAAGAACCCATGGCTGGGTTGTTATGGAAACCTGGTGTAAAACTGTGTGTATGTGTAGACTAAGGGCCTGCGAGCTTCTATTGGCTGATAGTGGACATGTGAGCGTGTGTATAGCAGTTGGGATATGAGGAGAAAGACAGGCTTCTATTGGCTAATGCATTTTTCAGGAACGGTACGTCCTAGAGAGCTGAGACCCGGTCTAAAACCTTCCCGGACTCCTGATGTACCTATTTGTCAAATATAATGATTGTAAATACAATTGTGTGCAACCTATAGTAGACATACACACACATATATATATATATATATATATATATATATATATATACTACAATTTTGCAAACCAGCACTTGAATCTGAATACATATAATTAAAAATTTAGTATAGCCAGTTAAATAACATGTATCTGCATAGTGCCACCTGCTGATTGTTTTATTTTCTTCTCTGTCCACCTTGCTGAGGTTGACACACATTCTCAGTTCCAACATTCAACTGCCACCAGTCATATCTGTAATACCCCGCAATGGTATTACCTTTTCTGCACTCCGCTACTGTCTCTAATGGTCTAACATTAATGCCATCTGTGTATTTATTTCCAGGTCCTTAACTCTGTGCATTCATAATCCTGCTATGAAACTGATTTGTTGATGTAATAGGCCTGGTTCACCAGCAGGTGGCAGCGTATATGACAGAGAGAGATTTCTAGATAGAATGGAATTCACCATTCCATTCTCCCCCTTTTGGGCAGAAGTGGGCCAGTCCTGCTTCCTACCAGAGGGAAGGGTTGCAGTTCTAGTTTAGGGCAGTCTAAGCCTGGCCACCATCAGAGCCAGATGTGCCTAACATGTAGCAGCCAGTTCAGTCTAAGATAAGCTTGTGATGGAAGTAGTTGTGTGGAAGATGTAGAAGCAAGGGGTCTTATAGACCTGGGACACAATCTGCCCTGGGGAAGAAGGGGGGAGGGGGGTGGCACGTCGCATATCTTCTAGTAGAAGCTGTGACAGTTACAGAAATAAAGATGCAGCAGAAAGACACGCCCCCTGAGCTGCCAACTGTAAATAAATCTTGCAGAGCAAATGGAGCAATGAATAAGGAGATTTCTGGATCCATGTGAGGTACAGGGCTGGTTCTAGCTTTACTGAAAAGAGATTGTCATATACTATATGATGTCTGATTTTCGTTTTTTTTTTTACGTTAATAACCCTTTAAAGGGGAACCTGTCACGTGTATTATGCTGCCTTCACTGAGGGGAGGACACTAATGTTCAGGAGGGGGAATGAGGGGCCAGTGAGTGTCTTCGGACTCATCTTCCTTACAGCACTGACTGACAGCTCAAAAGCTGCAGCTGAAATCAGCAGGTCTATCACTATACTATGCTGTCCACAGTGAGAGCTACATTTTAGAGGTGACAGGTTCCTGCTAAGAATGCAGTCTATTTTGGTACTATAGGCTCCTGCAATTTTTTGGGATTTTTCACTTCCACATTTCAAAAGCCGTAACTTTTTTTACTTTTTCCATCAACATAGTCATATGAGAGCTTGTTTTGTGGAGGGCAAGTTACAATTTTAATCACATCAGTTTGGGAAACAAAAATGTTTAACATTTATTTTTAGGTTTGGCTTTTACAATGTTCACTGAGCGGTAATAATGACATTTTAATTTTATTCTGCAATATACCAAATTTGTATGGCTTTTATTATGTTTTACTACTTTTAAATAAGTAAAATGCTATTTATTTTAAAAAATTGCTTTTTGTTGTCATATTCTTACATTCATAACTATTCATATTTTTCTGAGCAGTGTAAAGGAGTTAATTTTTTGCAGGGTAAGCTATACTTTTTAGGCCGAGTTCACATCAGCATTCAGCCTTTCCGTTCTCCTGCTCCGTTATAGGAGAAGGAGAACGGAAAGGACGGATTCGGGTCATAACTGAGCTGAACGGAGCCTACAGACCCCATAGATTATAATGGGGTCCGTTAGGTTTCCGCTCAGAGAAAGATTTTTGAAGCGGAGACAAAAAGTCCTCCATGCACAACTTTTGTCTCCGCTTCAAAAATCTTCCTCTGAGCGGAAACCTAACGGACCCCATTATAGTCTATGGGGTCCGTAGGCCCCGTTCAGCTCAATTATGACCTGAATCCGTCCTTTCCGTTCTCCTTCTCCTATAACGGAGCAGGAGAACGGAAAGGCTGAACGCTGATGTGAACTCAGCCTTAGGCCTCTTTCACACGGGCGTCACAGATTCAGTCTGTCTCCACTTTTGACTGTCTTTTGGGGGAGTTGAGGCCTGACTTGACGTTCATGGATACGAACATGCGGTGTAGTGTTTCTGCTGAGGAGCGGCTAATTATCACCCTGAGGTATGTATACTTTTTCACAATCTTATCCTACGCTGTGGATTTTGTGTTGTTCACGATATATTGATGATTTGTTTCTGTTTGATACTTTGCCTGTATACTAATTTTTTTCCCCCAGATTTTTGGCCACTGGAAATTTGTTTTCCTCCTTACATTTTGAGTTCAGGATGGGCACCTCCACAATAGCTGGTATAGTTAGGGCAACCTGTGCCACCATTTGGATGCGGCTGCGAGCTACTGTGCTGCCCCAACCAACAAGGCAGCAGTGGAGCCAGATTGCCCAGGGCTTCCTAGAGAGGGCACAATTCCCCAACTGTCTTGGTGCCCTTGGCGGGAAGCACATACGGGTGAAGAAGCCACCGAACTCAGGGTCCCGATTCTATAATTATAAACAGTTTTTCTCTGTTGTTTTGTTGGCCTTAGCTGACACAAACTACAGGTTTATAATTGTAGATATCGGGGCCTATGGAAGTTCGGCAGATGCTCGCATTTTCCGGGCTTCCAGAATGGGTCGTTGGCTTCAGTCCAACCAACTGGACATTCCCCCACCTGCTCCTCTTCCTGATTTGGGTGGTACACCAGCACCATATGTTTTTGTCGGTGATGAGGGTTTTGGCCTTTTGCCCAACCTTATGCGTCCTTTCCCCAGACGTGGATTGGATGATAAAAGGCACAACTTTAATTTTCGCTTAAGCAGGGCCCGAAGGTTTGTTGAGTGTGCCTTTGGGATTTTAGCCAGCAAATGGCGTATTTTTCTTTCGGCCATTCAACTTTCCCCGCAAAATGTCAACAATGTCATCAAAGCCTGTGTAGTGCTCCATAACTACATTTGGATGTATTAAGCGACTCTAGATGAAGATGCGGAAATCTTTACTGAAGCCCCTCATGTAGAGTCGTCTCATCATGGAAGAGCTGGTACAGCAGGACTCCGAGTTCGGGAATTATTTTCAGACTATTTCAGTTCTCCTGATGGTTTCTTGCCTTTACAGTAACAGCACTCATCACGTGTTTACACATAATTTTTGGTTACGTCACCCGAGGCGGAATCTACTGTGTTTGTATCCTGGATGGATTTCTTTTAGTTAGTTTTTGAAATTGTTTAGTTAGGGCCTCGCAAAACGATGAGGACCCTTGACGTGGGTTGCGAGCTTACATGTTTGGCAGACATACAGGGGGCGAATTTTCAGAACTGCTGTAAAGTACTATTGGCTTACGCAAGTTCGAAAACTATCCTACATAGTGTTTTTTGATATGTCTGTGAAACATGAACGAATACCTCATCTTAGTAACAGAGCAATCTATTTGTCTAAATCTACATTACATCGTCTACCTGTACCAATAATTGTATTGCTTACTTTTAGTTGTGGTTACATATGTAATGTTTAACATCATTGTTTATTGATTAAGGACATTATACTCCTTGATGTATGCAGTCCTGACATGTATTGTAATGAACATGTTGTGTACCTATGTTGGGTCTTCAAATTTTGGCCAAAGGATATACTTGTTTTCTGTCCAGGTTTTCTTTAATAAACCAATCCTCATTGTACTGTGTTATTGTTATTTGTATGTTAAAATAATTTGGGGATCTTGAATGTGTTATTACACAATTTATAAAAATATACAATATTAGTAGAGAATAAAAGGCATCCAAGTGTAAACACAAACATCCACTTTATTTACAAACTGTGGTTCAGAAAATGGAACTGAGCGGTCCAAAAGACCAATGAAAACTAAAACCAATTATAATTGGTAAAAACGTCCAGGTGTGGCTGGGTGTCCCTCAAACTGTTGGCCATGGTAACTGACATGTGAGGAGGTGGATGGCTGTTGAGAGGGGGCAGGTTGGGAAAAAGCGGGAAGATGTTGGCCAGAAGTAGACTCCCCACTATAAATAGGCCCATAATGGTGAGGTGGGGGGGCCATAGTGACGCCCTTGAGGAAGATATTGGGGTGGGTGTGTAGGAACTTGGGGAGGTGGCCTTGGTAGAGGGCCAGTTATGTGCCCATGGCTTCTCCAGTTCTCCAAAGCCCCAAAGATTTCAAAGGGATCATTTGGAGGAGGGGCTGCCTCCAGAACAATACCTACTGCTGATTGAGTGCGAAGGTATCGTTCTGGAGGCAGATTCCGAAAATGAGCCGCCAAACTCCGGGCATAAAGATCAAAATTATCCTCATGGCGTGCTCTTGACAGGTAATCCAGGACCCGGGTATTGACTGTCGATTCCATCACTGGAGCAGGTCGTTTCTGGTGTGTTTGGGAAGGAAACACTTGTGGCTCAACAATTGCAGGAGGAGCAGTGGCCTGGGCCACATGGGCGGGTCTCTCATCCCCACTCTCTTGAGGAGGTTGGGATGCCGCTTCTTCTGCTAGGCGACATACTACACTGTTTGACATCTGCTAGGCTACTTAAAGGGGTTGTCCTACGAATAATGTAAAAATTGAAAATCAGACATCATACAGGGCATGACAACCTCTTTCTAACAAAGCTAGAACCAGCCCTGTACCTCACATGGATCCAGAGATCTCCTCATTCATTGCTCTGCTAGATTTATATCAAGCTGACAGCTCAATGGGAGTGTCTTTTCTGCTGTAGCTCAGGGGGCATGTCCATGCTCTCCCTATCACAGCTCAGGAAGCAGTTGAAAGATGAAACTGAGCATGTGCGGCCATCTCAGTGAGCAGGTCAAAGAAATAAGAAATGAAGTGGCGCTATACAGATATATTTTATTGAATAACTCAGTAGCTATAATACATTTTTAATTACATGCAATTATAAAAGTATTCAGATCCAGGTGCTGGTTTGAAAACTGTAGAATATTTTTCGTGGGACAACCCCTTTAATACATGGTCATGTTCGATAACAAATTTACTATTGGAACTTACAAAGACCATGTCTATTCTTTTCTGCAGTCTGGGACCAAACATTAGCAAAAAGCTCCTTGGTTATCTCCAGCCAGGCCGCATCTTTCTTGTACCGATCATGGTACAGCCCCGAACGTGTGTCCCAAATGCAAGGCCTCTCCTGCACAAGGACAATCAGTCGCTCAACATCTATTGGGCGGGGAATTTTGGGCATTTTGACTGCGAAAAGAACTGCGAGGGCTGGCTGAAATGTTTGCTGCTGCTCCACACACTCCAAACACACTGCAGATCCTTGCAAACAGCTCACTTCCTGGGTCATGTGCCTTCACTGTTGCTAAAAAACATCAATTCAAATCTACACGCAACGCAACGCATTACATCCGGATACATTGCGTTTTTCACGCAGCCCCATTCTCTTCAATGGGGCCAGGGCTGCGTGAAAAACGCAGAATATAGAACATGCTGCGTTTTACACGCAACGGCGAACAGATGCGTGAAAAAATTTGCCCATGTGAAAAGCCCCATTGAAATGAATGGGTCAGGATTCAGTGCGGGTGCAATGTGTTCACGCGGAAATCTCGCCCGTGTGAAAGGGGCCTTAGTGATACCATTTCAGGATACATGGAACCTTTAGCTCATTTCTTGTTCAATTTTCTGGGGAAGGCAAAATGACCATGAAAAAAAAGATAATTCTCCTAGTTGGTGTCTTTTTTCAGTTTTTCTGTTTTTACCTTATATTTTTATTTTTTATGTATTTATTTTATGCACTTATATAGCGATACTATACTATATCTAGGTTTCTTATCAGTATGTCTTTGGAGTGTGGGAGGAAACCGGAGTACCCGGAGGAAACCCACACAAACACAGGGAGAACATACAAACTCCAGGCAGATGTTGTCCTTATACAGTATCTCACAAATGTGAGTTCACCCCTAACAATTTTGTATATATTTTATTATATCATTTCATGGGACAACATTGAAGATATGATACTTTGATACAATGTAAAGTAGTCAATGTACAGCTTGTATAACAGTTTAAATTTGGTGTGCCCTAAAATAAAAACATAACACACAGCTAGGGCTGCAGAAAACGATTATTTTAGTAATCAAGTAATCTATCTATTAATCCAACGATTAATCGAGTACTCTAATAAGAAATAACTAATTAAAAGAACGTTTACCTTTATAAAAAATAATCAGACCCCCCCCTCCCACCGTGCCATCAGTCCTATATGCCATCAGTTACCCCCAGTACCATAAGCTCCCTATGCCATCAGGCCCCTGTGCCACCAGCTGGCCCCCCAGTGCCACCAGCTTGCCCTCAGTGTCACCAGTTTGCCCCCCAGTGCCACCAGCTTGCCCCCCACTTCCACCAGCTTGCCCCCAGTGCCATCAGGTGCCTCCCAGTGCCTCCAGCTTGCCCCCAGGTGCCCCCCAGTGCCACCAGCTTGACCCCCAGTGCCACCAGCTGCCTCCCAGTGCCTCCAGCTTGCCCCCCAGTGCCCCAGCACCTCCAGCTTTCCCCCCAGCTTGCCCCCCAGTGCCTCCAGCTTGCCTCACAGTTCCTCCAGCTTTCCCCCCAGTTCTTTCAGCTTGCCCCACGCCAGTGAAACAAAATACTTGCCTTTCCTGTAGGGGCGCCGGTCCACAGCTCCTTTATCTTGTTCTCCGCGCACTGCACTGCCGGCATGACATCACACAGCATCAGGTCATAGTGCACGCATACGTGCACTATGTCCTGACAATGCATCAGGGCTGAAAGTGCAGTGCACGGGCTGGTGGGTGACCATGGAGCGGTGAGTAAAATAGCAAGCGCTTCACTCCCGCTCCGTGGTCACGTGACACAAATGAATCCTTGATGCAAAAAATTTGCATTGAGGATTTTTTTGTGTCGAATTACACACAGCCATTAATGTCTAAACTGCTGCCAACAAAAGTGTGTCCACCCCTAAGTGAAAATGGCCAAAGCAAGTGTGTTAAATTTGGTGTTACTGCTCTCACACTCTCTCATACTGGTCACTGGAAGTTCAACATGGCACCTCATGGCAAAGAACTCTCTGAGGATCTGGAAGAAAGAATTGTTACTCTACATAAAGATGGCATAGGCAATAAGAAGCCAACCTTAAACTGAGCTGCAGCACGGTGGCCAAGATCATACAGTAGTTTAACAAGACAAGTTCCACTCAGAACAGGCCTCGTCATGGTCAACCAAAGAAGTTGAGTGCACGTGCTCAATGTCATAACCAGAGGTTGTCTTTTCAAAATAGACATATGAGTGCTGCAAGCATTGCTACTAAGATTAAAGGGGTGTGGGGTCAGCCTGTCAGTGTTCAGACCATACGCCGCACACTGCCTCAAATTGGTCTCCATGGCTGTCGTCCTGATAGGAAGCCTCCCCTAAAGATGATGCACAAGAAAACCTGCAAACAGTTTGCTGAAGACAAGCAAACTAAGGACATGGATTACTGGGACCATGTCCTGTGGTCTGATGAGAATAAGATAAACGTATTTGGTTCAGATGGTGTCAAGCCTGTGTGGGGGCAACCAGGTGAGGAGTACAAAGACAAGTGTATCTTGCCTACAATCAAGCATGGTGGTGGGAGTGCCATGGTTTGGGGCTGCATGAG
>ONZH01020726.1:0-59698 GCA_900303285.1 Rhinella marina | reverse complement strand
CAGAATCAGTACAATATCTAATACGTCCCTACCCGGGAAATTGTTTGGAGAGAGGGCCTGTAGGTGGGGGGGGGAAGGAGGTTTTGGCTGGAGACCAGAGGAGTGCCCCCTGGGCTGCATGTGTGTGGTGACAACACCGAATGGATTGGAAAACTGTTGCTTAACCTGTATGGTATCGATTCTTCTCAGTTTAATACGTATACATCCCTATCTTGGGACCCTAATTTAATGATATTTTGAACACGGAAACGGAAAAAGAGCTTGCCTCTGGCCAGGGAGTGTTTTCCCACTGCAGCTAAGGGGACGTGTCCATGCTCTGCCTATCACAGGTCATGAGGCAGATAAAAGAGAACAAAAACAAACATGAGTGAACTCTAATACGTCCCCTATCCGGTTAAATTGTTTGAGAGTGGGCCTGTAGGTGGGGGGGCAGGCTGGGGAAGGAGGTTTCGCTGGAAGAGCAGAGGAGTGCCCCCTGGGCTAGCGTGTGTGGTGGTGACAACAGCCGGAATGCATTTGAAATACTCTAGCATCAGCGGTGCACGTATCGATTCTTCTAGTTTATACGGTATACGTTTCCTATCTTGGGATCCTATATTTAATGGATATTTCGACACAGGAAAACGGAAAAAGAGCTTGCTCTGGCCAGGGGAGTGTCTTCCCACTGCGCTAAGGGGACGTGTCCATGCTCTGCTATCACAGGTCATGAGGCAGATAAAAGAAGAAAACAAACATGAGTACAACTTCTAATACATCCCCTATCCGGCTAAATTGTTTGTAGAGTGGGCTGTAGGTGGGGGGGCAGGGGGGCAAGGAGGTTTCGCTGGAAGAGCCAGAGGAGTGCCCCCTGGCTAGCGTGTGTGGTGGTGACAACAGCCGGATGTATTTAGAATGCGACGCAGGACCCCAACTTAAAAATTTAGCATCAACCGGTACAGTCGTAAATTATGAGCTTGATCAAGTGTGGTATGTGTTCTATGTATACTACTCAGTTTAATACCGTATATGGCAGCTATCCGGAAAAATAGTTTGTAGAGAGAGAGAGAGAAAGATAGGACAAAGAAGTAAATTGTTTGAGAGAGGGCCTGTAGGTGGACCTCCGGAAAAATTGTTTGGAGAGAGGGCCTGTAGGTGGACCTCCGTTAAAATTGTTTGGAAGAGGGCCTATAGGTGGACCTCCGGAAAAATTGTTTGAGAGAGGGCCTGTAGGTGGACCTCTGGAAAATTGTTTGAATAGAGGGCTGTAGGTGGACCTCTGGAAAATTGTTTGAATAGAGGGCTGTAGGGGGCCCTAGCGCCTGAAAATTGTTTGCCAAGAGAGGGCCTGTAGGTGACCCTGGAAAATTGTTTGAATAGAGGGCCTGTAGTGGACTCTGGAAAAATTGTTTGAATAGAGGGCCTGTAGGTGGACCTCTGGAAAAAGTTGTTTGAATAGAGGGCCTGTAGGGGGCCCTCCTGAAAAAATTGTTTGAAGAGAGGGCCTGTAGGGGGCCTCCTGAAAAATTGTGCTAAAAGAGTGCCAGTTGGACCTCTAAAAAATGGCGTTTTTGGGTCAGCGTTAGGCAAAGACGATATGGAGGAGGAGGAAGAGGAGGATAGAGAAGAGGAATCGGATACATAAGTTATTTAATCTTTAGCTGCTTTCCCCCGGAGGAGATTTCAATTCCGGTGAAATCCAGGCTTTGTTCATTTAATAAGCGTCAGCCTGTCAGCGTTGTCAGTTGACAGGCGTGTACGCTTATCGGTGATGACGCCACCAGCTGCACTGAATACCCGCTCTGACAGCACGCTAGCGGCAGGGCAGGCCAGCACCTCCAAGGCGTACAGCGCCAAGTTCAGGCGCACGTGTCCCAGCTTTGAAACCCAGTAGTTGTATGGAGCAGAGTGATCGCTATGGACGTTGGTATGGTCAGCTAGGTACTCCCTCACATCTGTCTGTACAGCTCCCCCTACTCTGCTAGACTGGGGACAGGTGACAGTGTCTTGCTGGGGTGACATAAAACTGGCAAAGGCCTTGGAGAGCATTCCCCCTGCCAGTGCTGGACAAGCTGCTGCTCGCTCCTCTCCCCCGCTACTTGGCCCACAGAACCATGCCCTCTGCCGCTAGCGGGCGTCAGATGGGAAGAATTGTTTCAGCTTGTGCACCAGGGCCTGTTGATACCTATTCACTCTCATACTCCTTTCCTCTGCAGGGATGAGAGTGGAAAGGTTCCTGCTTGTACCGTGGGTCAGGAGAGTGAACACCTAGTAATCGGTTTTGGAAAAAATTCTTCTAACGTGAGGGTCACGGGATAGGCAGCTACATGAAAGTCTGCCATGTGCGCCAGAGTCCCAACACGCAAGAATTCCCTCTCCTCACTGACCTGACTCTCCATTTCCTCCTCCTCCTCCTCCTCCAAGTCCTCCTCTTCAGCCCATACACGCTCAAGAGTTAAGGACTGAGCACTGGTACCCTCTACTGTCTCGCCGACATTCTCCTCCTCTTCCTCCTCATCCTCATCCCCCTCCTCCGATACGCGCTGAAGAAACAGACCAGAGGGTGCTCTGGCTATCAGCGACGTATCTTCCTCCACCATCTCTTGTGACAAGAGCAAAGCATCCGACTTGATGCTGAGCAGTGAGTTTTTCAACAGGCAAAGCAGCGGGATGGTGAGGCTGATAATGGCGGCATCGCCGCTGACCATCTGTGTTGACTCCTCAAAGTTGCTCACACCTGCAGATATCAGACATCCACGTCCACTCCTCATTGTAGACTTGAGGAATCTGAGTGACCCTGACTACACAGTTCTGGTGGAAGTTGACATCTGGCAGTCTACAATCGCTCTGCGCTGCTGGTAAACTCTGGATAACATGTTTAATGTGGAATTCCATCTCGTGGCACGTCGCACAACAGTCGTGAGCGGGCAGTTGTAGGCCGGCGCTGCGCTGCCCTGAGAGTGGCAGCATCTGTGGTCGACTTGCGGAAAATGCGCACCAGATGCGGCGCACCTTGGTGAGCAAATCAGACAGATTGGGGGTATGTCTTGAGGAACCGCTGAACTATAAGATTGAACACGTGGGCCAGGCATGGCACATGTGTCAGTCTGCCGAGTTGGCAGAGCCGCCACCAAATTAACGCCCGTTGTCACACACAACCATGCCTGGCTTGAGGTTCAGCGGTGCCAGCCACACATCGGTCTGCGCCGTGATGCCCTGTAACAGCTCTTGGGCGGTGTGCCTTTTGCCACCTAAGCTCAGCAGTTTGAGTACGCCTGCTGGCGCTTACCCACGGCAACTGCTGCTTGCGCCTAGAGCTACCGACTGAAGGCGCCGTGCCCACGGATGGTAATTCGGTGGAGGAGGAGGGGTCGGAGGAGGAGGAGGAGGCATAGTACGTCTGAGAGACCGTGACCGAGGTAGGCCCCGCAATCCTCGGTGTGGGCAGTACATGAGCGGCCCCAAGGTCAGTCTCGGTCCCAGCCTCCACCAAGTTAACCCAATGTGCCGTCAGTGAGATATAGTGTCCCTGCCCGGCAGCACTTGTCCACGTGTCCGTGGTTAGGTGGACCTTCTCAGAAACAGCGTTGGTCAGGGCACGGATGATGTTCTGTGACACGTGCTGGTGTAGGGCTGGGACGGCACATCGGGAAAAATAGTGGCGGCTGGGGACGGAATACCGAGGGGCAGCCACCACCATGAGATTTCGAAAGGCCTCGGTCTCTACCAGCCTATAGGGCAGCATCTCCAGGCTAAGCAATTTGGAGATGTGGATGTTGAGGGCTTGGGCATGTGGGTGGGTAGAACTGTATTTCCTCTTGCGCTCCAGCGTCTGATTTAAAGACAGCTGAACGCTGTGCTGGGACACGTTGGTGGACACTGTGGAGGATCGTGGAGGCGAAGGTGTGGTTTTCCGGCGGGAGTCGCTCGTGCCGGGGTCCTGGGCAGGGGGTTGACTAGCAGAGGCAGCAAGTGACGCGGGGGGTTGACTAGCAGAGGCAGCGAGTGACACAGGGGAAGGAGCAGTTGTGTGACCCGCAGGAGGTGGTTAACGGCCTTGGTTCCATTGAGTGGGGTGTTTAGCACTCATATGCCTGCGCATGCTGGTGGTGGTTAGGCTAGTAGTGGTGGCACCCCTGCTGATCCTGGTGTGGCACAGGTTGCACACCACAGTCCGTCGGTCATCCTCACTTTCTTTAAAGAACCTCCAGACTTGCGAACATCTAGGCCTCGCCACGGGAGCTTCACTACGTGAAACAGTTGCTGATGATGCACCAGCTCTGGCCCTGCTTCTCCCTCTGGCCACACCACTGCCTCTTACAACCTGTTCTGGTGCAGCACTCGCCTCCGCCTCAGAAGCACTGTCTTCACTCGGCATATCAACCCAGCTTGTGTCAGTCACCTCGTCATCCTCCGATTCCTCAGTCTGCTCCCCCCTCGGAATTCCTCCCCTAACAACAACTTCACCACTGTCTGACAACCGTGTCTCCTCATCGTCTGACACCTGTTTACATACTTCTTCCACTAACTCAACATTGTCATCATCATCACCCACAGACTGCGACAGTTGGAAAACTTGGGCATCGGGAACGAGGTCAGCAGCAACCTGAGAAGTGGTTTGTGACTGTGGGAAGGGTCCAGAAAACAGTTCCTGAGAGTATGCCGGATCGCATTCCAAATTTTCCTGGGAGGGGGCAGACTGGGGGGAAGGAGGTTGAGGTGGAGGAGCCAGAGGAGTGCTCCCTTGGGTAACGTGGGTGGACTGCGTGGAAGACTGACTGGTGGACAAATTACTTGAAGCATTGTACGCAATCCACGACATCAGCTGTTCGCACTGTTGTGGTTTCAACAGTCCTCTACCACGTGTCCCTGTAAGTTGAGACATGAAGCTAGGGAGTGTAGCTCTGCGGAATTCCCCTGCTCCCTCATCAGCGGGTACTGTCTCACCCTGCCCAGGACCACGGCCTCTGCCCCATGCAGTAATTGAATGCCCACGCCCACACCCTCGACCCTTAGCCCTGGGGTTCAACATTTTTTGTATATAGGTGTATGAAAAAAAAAAAATTACACGGGCCTGGTATACTGAAACCCACAAACTTGTTAAGTCCGGTAGAATTAAGTGACGTACAGAAAGTGTCACCTGGACAGATTATACGGATCGGAGCGAGTGTGCTGAACTGTGACACACAGAAATGTTACACGCAGCTCAGTAAAAAGGATTTGTATCACTGAGCTAAAACAACTGAAAAATTATTTTTTTTTTATATTTTGTTTTTTTGGGAACGTGACGTGCAGGAACTATGGTAGGACTGACTGACACCTTGTTAACGGTGGCTATTTAGTCTGCGACCCAGACAAATGTCGCACAGAGAATTTTCTGGATCAAGCGGTAGATGATATTGGTAGCAAATGACTTGGTTGTATTGTGTGACGTACAGAAAGTGTCACCTGGACAGTATATACGGATCGGAGCGAATGTTCTGGACTGTGACACACAGAAAGGTTACACGCAGCTGAGTAAAAAGGATTTGTATCACTGAGCTAAAACAACTGAAAAAATAATTTTTTTTTGTTTTGTTTTTTTGGGAACGTGACGTGCAGGAACTATGGTACAACTGACTGACACCCTGTTAACGGTGGCTATTTAGTCTGCGACCCAGACAAATGTCGCACAGAGAGTTTTCTGGATCAAGCTGTAGATGATATTGGTAGCAAATGACTTGGTTGTATTCTGTGACGTACAGAAAGTGTCACCTGGACAGTATATACGGATGGGAGCTAGTGTGCTGAACTGTGACACACAGAAAGGTTACACAAAGCTGAGTAAAATGGATTTGTATCACTGAGCTAAAACAACTGAAAAAATAATTCATTTTTTTATATTTTGTTTTTTTGGGAACGTGACGTGCAAGAACTATGGTAGAACTGACTAACACCCTGTTAACGGTGGCTATTTAGTCTGCGACCCAGACAAATGTCGCACAGAGAGTTTTCTGGATCAAGCGGTAGATGATATTGGTAGCAAATGACTTGGTTGTATTGTGTGACGTACAGAAAGTGTCACCTGGACAGTATATACGGATCGGAGCGAATGTGCTGAACTGTGACACACAGAAAGGTTACACGCAGCTGAGTAAAAAGGATTTGTATGACTGAGCTAAAACAAATGAAAAAATATATTTTTTTTTTATTTTGTTTTTTTATATTTTTTTTACAATTTTGTTTTTTTGGGAACGTAACGTGCAGGAACTATGGTAGGACTGACTGACACCCTGTTAACGGTGGCTATTTAGTCTGCGACCCAGACAAATGTCGCACAGAGAGTTTTCTGGATCAAGCTGTAGATGATATTGGTAGCGAATGACTTGGTTGTATTCTGTGACGTACAGAAAGTGTCACCTGGACAGTATATACGGATGGGAGCTAGTGTGCTGAACTGTGACACACAGAAAGGTTACACAAAGCTGAGTAAAATGGATTTGTATCACTGAGCTAAAACAACTGAAAAAATAATTCATTTTTTATATTTTAAAATTTGTTCAGTGGCTCACCAATCACTAGAAAATGAAAGTGAGGTGCCTCACACCCTCGATCCAACCAAAGACCGTATAGAGGATAAATTATTGTATTGTGTGTGGGTGGAGCACACTCTCAGATGGTAGTTCAATGGTGATATAACAGATGGAAATGCAAACTTAGGAATAAAAATTGTATATTTAATTAATTAAATTAAAAAATTTCTAAAATATCAATTAAAAATGTATAACAAAAAATGTATAACAAAAAAAAAAAATATATATACAGGATGAATAGAATATGCGTAATGGTACAAATTATATCAACAATATATCACTAGTGAGAAACTGTAAACAATATAGATGAATAAATGAAGGTAAAAGCAAATATCAAAAATATAAATGAAGGTAAGAGCAAATATCAAAAGTATAAATGAAAGGTTGAGGGTAAAAACAAATATTGCATTGGTCAATTGACTGCCGGCTTTCAGTGCATCAATGTAGCCCTTTTTCTTGTATAGTTAATTTGAATGTTTGTTAGAAATGAATACAATGTTTCCAATCAATATAGAAGGTATAAAAAGAATCTTATAGTTATTTGTGGTCCTTTGTCAGTTGAGATCGCGATATAGATGATATGGATCCCGATATAGGTGGGGCTGATATCTTTATCCAAGAAGCTCTTATTGTAATATTGAAGGATGGATAAATATAGTTAGTGGGTACTATACCAGAATCCTGCAGCTTTGTTCCACTGAGGTTATGGGAGAGCCGTTAGGCTATTTCTCTTACCTCTCTGATGTCCTCTGTTTCCCGATGTAGAGCGCGCGCTCCTGACTGGATTGACGGCGTTGTTGTTTGCACGTGGCGTCCCACGTGGATATTGAAGTAGTAACTCACTGCCGATAAATCCTGTCTTGTCTCGCAGAGTCTCTTCTGCTTTTGTTTGGGATGATATCCTCCAGAGTGAAAATTAGTTTCAAAGGATTGGATGGTTGTATATCATTAATTCTCCTTTTCCAAATGTATAGGGACGGACTGCTTGGGAACCAGACGCGTTTTCGGGGTCCAAAACTGCCATTGATAAAGGGGGCAGTTTTGGACCCCGAAACGCGTCTGGTTCCCAAGCAGTCCGTCCCTATACATTTGGAAAGGAGAATTAATGATATACAACCATCCAATCCTTTGAAACTAATTTTCACTCTGGAGGATATCATCCCAAACAAAAGCAGAAGAGACTCTGCGAGACAAGACAGGATTTATCGGCAGTGAGTTACTACTTCAATATCCACGTGGGACGCCACGTGCAAACAACAACGCCGTCAATCCAGTCAGGAGCGCGCGCTCTACATCGGGAAACAGAGGACATCGGAGAGGTAAGAGAAATAGCCTAACGGCTCTCCCGTAACCTCAGTGGAACAAAGCTGCAGGATTCTGGTATAGTACCCACTAACTATATTTATCCATCCTTCAATATTACAATAAGAGCTTCTTGGATAAAGATATCAGCCCCACCTATATCGGGATCCATATCATCTATATCGCGATCTCAACTGACAAAGGACCACAAATAACTATAAGATTCTTTTTATACCTTCTATATTGATTGGAAACATTGTATTCATTTCTAACAAACATTCAAATTAACTATACAAGAAAAAGGGCTACATTGATGCACTGAAAGCCGGCAGTCAATTGACCAATGCAATATTTGTTTTTACCCTCAACCTTTCATTTATACTTTTGATATTTGCTCTTACCTTCATTTATATTTTTGATATTTGCTTTTACCTTCATTTATTCATCTATATTGTTTACAGTTTCTCACTAGTGATATATTGTTGATATAATTTGTACCATTACGCATATTCTATCCATCCTGTATATATATATTTTTTTTTTTTATACATTTTTAATTGATATTTTAGAAATTTTTTAATTTAATTCATTAAATATACAATTTTTATTCCTAAGTTTGCATTTCCATCTGTTATATCACCATTGAACTACCATCTGAGAGTGTGCTCCACCCACACACAATACAATAATTTTTTATATTTTGTTTTTTTGGGAACGTGACGTGCAAGAACTATGGTAGAACTGACTAACACCCTGTTAACGGTGGCTATTTAGTCTGCGACCCAGACAAATGTCGCACAGAGAGTTTTCTGGATCAAGCGGTAGATGATATTGGTAGCAAATGACTTGGTTGTATTGTGTGACGTACAGAAAGTGTCACCTGGACAGTATATACGGATCGGAGCGAATGTGCTGAACTGTGACACACAGAAAGGTTACACGCAGCTGAGTAAAAAGGATTTGTATGACTGAGCTAAAACAAATGAAAAAATATATTTTTTTTTTATTTTGTTTTTTTATATTTTTTTTTACAATTTTGTTTTTTTGGGAACGTAACGTGCAGGAACTATGGTAGGACTGACTGACACCCTGTTAACGGTGGCTATTTAGTCTGCGACCCAGACAAATGTCGCACAGAGAGTTTTCTGGATCAAGCTGTAGATGATATTGGTAGCAAATGACTTGGTTGTATTCTGTGACGTACAGAAAGTATCACCTGGACAGTATATATGGATTGGAGTGAGTCAGTGCTGAACTGTGACACACAAAATGGTTCCACACTGCTGTGTGCAATGGATTTGTATCACTGAGATAGAACAATAAAAAAAAACAGGGTTAGATATGGCGATAGCTACACTACTAGTGCCAGCCAGCCAGCCAAGCCAGGAGACAAAAAAAAAAATTCTTCTAGCCCTTAGAAGGGCTGTTGGGTTCTTTGTGGGTGATTCCTGCCTAACTGAGAACTAAATTCAGGCCCTAACACTGTCCCTGAAAGGCAGCAGCTCTATCCCTAACGACATCCAGACGGCATCTGAGCCGAGTGCCGCGGCCAGTCAGTAGTATATTCCAGGGTCACCTGATCAGGCCAGCCAACCCCTGCTATCGACATGTAAGGGCCCCACGTGATGCTGGGTGTACTGTAGAGTCTCCTGGCTTGTGATTGGCTGTGGTTATAGGCGCCAAAAAAGCACGATGCGGAAGTTGCCATTTCCTCGAGTATGGCGAGATACTCGTCCGAGCTGTGAGTACTTACGAGTACCCTAATACTCGAACGAGCACCAAGCTCGGACGAGTATGCTCGCTCATCTCTAGTCTTTTTCTTACGCACCAGAGCCCAGCTGCCGCTGCCAACACTGGACTTCTTATAGCTATGCCACTGGTCATGACAGGCTTGGATAGATTTTTAAAACTAATGCAAAGCTATACTGGAACATTTCCATATAAAATAGTAGGTGTAATTTACAAAACTTGTATAAAGTGGCATACAAAAGGCACATATTTTTGTGCAAAAGTCATTTTGAGCAAAAATGTTGTCAATTTTATGTTTCTCTCTGCTCTTGCCTCATTTTTAAAAGTGGTTGGAGCTTAGCATAAGGGGACCTACCAAATGTACATTTGATGAAAAGGAAAGGCACATTGACAATATCATACAGTGCGTTAATCTGAAAGTGGGTTACAGAAAGCTATGCGCTTGCCACTGAAACAACCCAATTCAGATGAATGGAGTCCCAGACATTACTGCAACAAATTTGCTGCTTGTGAATATGCCCTTACTACCGTCAAGTATGGTTGCTAAAAAAAATTACATGAAGTATCCATCTTTGTACAAAATAAATGTTACTGAAAAAATAAATGTGTACTAACATGTACTAACACAGCTATTACTAAAATTCAAAGAATTACATTGATCTCTAAGAGTATTTGTGAACTAATTGTACA
Source organism: Rhinella marina (assembly GCA_900303285.1). Taxonomy (NCBI): domain Eukaryota; kingdom Metazoa; phylum Chordata; class Amphibia; order Anura; family Bufonidae; genus Rhinella; species Rhinella marina. The sequence goes on along the minus strand of ONZH01020726.1, from coordinate 49,409 downwards.
TGAATTGAATTTGTTACTAATTTCCCAAAAGAATCATATTACTGAAAATAGTTATGGAATTACTGTGTCAACCAACCAGTTTGACTTTTGGCATAGACTAACATGAGTTCTACCAGAGGTTCCCCCAGTATTCACCCTTTAACCCATTTGCAGAGATCTAGACTTTGCTGCAGAGAAGCTATAAAGCTGCTACCTCTTGGAATAATCCAGGTGTAGTTGGCTACTCACCCATGGAGATCAGAGTCACCAATGCATGGCACTAAGGGAACAGGCAATACATGTAGCCAGGAAACATGCAGAGATCTGGCCTGGCAGAGTTCATGCAAATCCGTAAAACAATACAAAGGACAGGGCAGATGGCAAAGGATCAGTACGGTGAACAAGCACAGGTCAGGAACCAGGAATCAGATAATAGTTCTTTTGTATGCTCTAGCTAGCTAGAAAAAGATCATTAGACAGCCAAGGACTGAAGGAAACAACCAGGAATATATAAGAGCAGCTGATTAGCAATTGGACACAGCTATGCACCAGCAACCGAAACCTTTGTGTTTTATCCTACATGATTCACTAATGATGGTAGCCACAGATCAGAAGCAAGAAAAGAAGCCATCTGTCACCCAAAAGGAATAGTTTTTGGACAGTTTTTTTAATTAAGAAAAATATCTGACAGTGCAGTATGTTTTTAAACCATCTGTTAGCTGGTGGTAGCAATCATGTATTTACCCATAGCCATATATGTTGCTGTTACTTTGTCATTATTAATGCTGTCTTGGCATTAAAGAACTTGAAAGGGGTTGAATACAGTCCCAGAGTATAATACACAACTTTTCTGGCCATTGCAGGACTTTGGGGTCAAATTTACTAGTAACATAGTTTATAAGGCTGAAATAGACATCTGTCCATCCAGTTTAGCCTGTTATCCTTCAAGTTGATCAAAAGAAAGGCAAAAAACCCCTGTGAGGTAGAAGCCAATTTTCCCCACTTTAGGAGAAACAAAATTCCTTCCAGACTCCAATCAGGCAATCAGAATAACTCCCTGGATCAACAACCCATCTCTAGTAGCTATATATTTATATATTTATATTTTTGCTCTTTCTGAACTCACTGGTCCAAGTGGGCCATCTTATCAGTGGTTGACAACCTTCTCTGTATAATTGTGCATACATAGATAAATGTCAGTCACTGATAACACTGCCCACTTGGCTACTGAGTTAAGAAAAAGCATTAATCTGCTCAGATCCTCATGCTCTATAAAATGCTGTCTTCAGATAGTATTGTATTTTCATGGCGACATGTTTCCTTTAAGTCAGTGGGGAAAAAAAACAGCCCAATCATCATTTAAATATGACCTAATGGGGCTTGTTATATTTTTAGGTGTATGTTCCAGTGTACCAAGCATAGAATCTGCAATTGCATCCATCTATACACAGCAGTATTCTACATTTCTTGAACAAAGATGATGTAAAGCGGCACAGAACTGTTTTGTGAGATCACTGTGTGTATTATAGCTGCATGGTAACATGTATTGATATGCTATTTTTTGTGCAGTGATGTAACCATATGCATAAAGATGTTTTAATGTCCATTTTTTGTGTTTTCTTACGATTATTTACTTTATTCCTATACTGTGATCCCACTGAATTATTGCTGGGCTGTGATATCATTTCGTACTTTATCCTTTTACTTTGATGTCATAGTTTCATTTCGCAGTTTCTATCATTCCTGTTCTGTAAATCTTTTGTAATTTATCCTTCTACGTGTTCTGACATCAACATGAGCATTACTCCACTTCTGTGCTGAGGTGGGCAGGTCATAGACCCTATAGAGAGATTTCCAGGTGAGCTGATGCCCAGGTGGCCACCCAAGACCTCCTTATGGCCACCAGCCAGGTACATAAAGATCTGATGGTCTCAGCATTAATTAATGTAGAAGCAAAAGGTACCTATGCATCTGGACAGTGGCTGCAGGTGCCCTCCAGAATTCAACTATATTGCCATCCTCAGGACAATGATACTATTTCATACTGTGGCAAGTAATTTGGACGGCAGTAATTTGGACTGCTCTGCACTGGTATTTGATTCTGCGTGCCTAGCCCTGGCTATTTCTGTTGTTTTTGCCTACATGTGTTGACTTCCTTTTGTCAATTTGGACCCACTTACAACATGGGACCTCTTTTAGTTGTTTTTTCCCCAGGGCCATTTCAAGTTCCCAGCCTGCCCCTGCACATCATGCTGTACATGACTCTTGAGTGTTATCTCTTTACTGTGACATTATTTCTATGCCATTAAGTCTCATTAACCCTTTTGGGAAAGATACAGAACGGTGACTAAAACAATTATACACTTTCCATGTTTTGAACTTGCTGCTGAAATTTGTCATCCGCCCCCATTCCTTATAATGAAGTTTCAAGGAAATCATCATTTTAAATATGAGCAGTGCACAGAGAAATGTGTCTGCTTTGTGGCTCTCAGCTGGCTTCTCTCCACCGTTTGGCCTGATGGATATGTCTCTCCTTATACGTAAATATGTAGACATGTCAAACAAGCAGGGAGAAGCCAGCAGGCAGCCTGAAGACAGGTTCCCTTTCAGTACTGCACTATAAGAAGATTATTACTGCACTATAAGATTTTGTTAAATGGATACTTTTTGTCCGTTCTTTTTGAAGGAGAACATCTTGGCCATAGTATATGAATACAGCAAATCCAAGTCAATTTTCTTCTATTCTGTGGAGTAGAAATGGTACTCAAACATGTATGGAGGCAAATGTTTTTAATGAAGTATAATTTACAGTAAATGCTGTTCTTAAACTTTACTCAAATCTAGGCAAAACATAACTAGAAGAAATTTACAATTACTATTTTTCTCTTATCTTCAACTAGTATATGCCTGTGCTATCTATACTAAAATGGACCTCTGACATGTCTCTGACATTCATTGATATGGGAAGATCTACTGATATCCTGAGAAAATGCTGACCTAACACAACCTTGAGAAAGGGAAATATTGATCTTGTATCACATACTTGCATGGTGTAGCAATCCAGAAACATTTTGCTACTACTTGAAATAGAAATTCACTTAGACAGTTGTAGCTACAAGCAAGTACATTGTCCATTCTAAGTGTTCACAGTCAATTTGTTCTTCCCCGTCTTTCCTGAGATAAAATAATCTTAGGTGCTCTTTTTTTCAAGATCCTATCTATCCTATATTTCTACATTTTAATGTAGAAAACCATTAGCCTGATATGATAAGAAAGGAAAATATGATCTTTGCTCTGTAGCTGGTAAACCTTTCAGTCAGAAACGTTATTTAAAGGGACAAATTAATCAGAAAGGGATGGAGTACATTTACTAAAGACTGGCATTTTATAGAGCCAGTTGGAGTAAGATTAGACACATCTATAAAGAGGCAAATGCCTTTTAATAAATTTGTGGCATTTATTAATGTTGATGAAGGCACATTAGCCACAACACGTCCTTGTATACACAATGTATTGTGTGGAATATAGTTAAAATCACAAACTTTTAAGCAAGCCATGATTGCCGGGATTCTTATTTTTTACCTCATGCCTGGCGGTGGCTGGGGTGTCCTTGATTTTAGGTGAAGAAGTGATTAGCTGCAAGGCGGGAGAGCAGAGGCTCATATGATAAGAAAGGAAAATATGATCTTTGCTCTGTAGCTGGTAAACCTTTCAGTCAGAAACGTTATTTAAAGGGACAAATTCATCAGAAAGGGATGGAGTACATTTACTAAAGACTGGCATTTTATAGAGCCAGTTGGAGTAAGATTAGACACATCTATAAAGAGGCAAATGCTTTTTAATAAATTTGTGGCATTTATTAATGTTGATGAAGGCACATTAGCCACAACACGTCCTTGTATACACAATGTATTGTGTGGAATATAGTTAAAATCACAAACTTTTAAGCAAGCCATGATTGCCGGGATTCTTATTTTTTACCTCATGCCTGGCGGTGGCTGGGGTGTCCTTGATTTTAGGTGAAGAAGTGATTAGCTGCAAGGCGGGAGAGCAGAGGCTCATATAAGATGTGCACCCCAATAACCAGGCCAACTTGGTCATAGTAAAATAAAGTCTCTCTTTTACTGAGTGGATGATGTCACAGTGCAAAAATAAGCAGTAAGCACAGTTCTCAAGTATTTCATAGAGTAGGCTTTTCCCAAAAGCTATATATAGTGGATGGCTACAATAATGGTCCTCCCAGTCTCTTTCCACAGATACGTTCAATCTCCCCAATTGACCAAAGGCATGCAATCACTTTCAATAACTCTCTGCAATGCCAAAAAGCACAATTCAGTCCTAGAACCAATGGCCAGTCTGTCTCAGTAGTGGTGGACACCCGAAGCAATATAACCAAGACCATATGCAGTAAAGTCTACAGCCATACACATGCTTTGCTTTTACTGACTTTGTTGAAGCACTGCTCCTTTATGGTCCTCAACGTTCTGTAATAATTCAGTGCTTCTTTTCCTCTGAGGTTGGTTCTTAGCAAAGTTGCTCTTCTGGCAGCTTTCACTCACAAAGATGGTGTCTCCCTGGAGAAGAAGTCTTTTCTACTGCTTTGGCTTGTCTGGCTTACACACCAACAGCAACAAGTACTTCCTTCCTGTTGGTCTGCTTACCAGGAGCTATCAACTAGCCAGGGGAGAGTGGGACGAGAACATTACCCAGCAACTATTATGAAGGACTGCCAGTTAACTATTTACGACCCATTCACAACCTATGGGAATGCAGAGTGCATAGATCATAGTTAGAATGCACTAGTAGTGATTAATATTAACCCTTTAGTAGTGAACTATAACATTAACCCTTTAGCAGTGAACCATAATATTAACCATTTAGCAGTGAACCATAACATTAACCCTTTAGCAGTGAAACAGTGGGTAACTGCACAAGTCTGACTGCTGGTCTGACAAAGAGTGTTAAGTCCCAAAATCCTAAAAACGAAGAGAACGAAACAGAGTGATCGCTAATGCAGTAGTAGTGTTTAAATAGGGAAACAATATCCCCACACCCCCAAATTAGGGTGTTCACCTTTTAGAGTTGTGTATTGACTCAAAAAGTTTGTGCAACCTGTGTATGAGTTGCTGCAATCAAGAGTCTGTTTGACAAATCTGTTCAATTGGGGTAATCAAAATATTGTCTTTTTTTGTCACTGAAATAATTAATTAATTCTGGGTATACTGAAATAATTATCACTGAAGAAAATACCCTGTTAAAACATAACTTTTACTAAGTCAATTTAAAAAATCCCACACCAAAACAGTGCACATAGAATAAATAACAAAACAATAAGATGTTTCTGATAATAATCACAGGCTACCAGTTTGCAATTCGGTAAATAGCAATTGATATTTTGCCACAATAGTGGCCACTCACGGTTAGGTGGGTCACTCTTGTAGAGAGGAGGGGGGCTCATCTATTTTCAAATCATTCAGTCACCGGAGGCTGCAGGATTTCTTCTCCAGTGCTGATCATGAATCACTTTCAGGCAGGCGGGATACTGTCCATACTTGAACTGTCCCGTCCCTGCCTAAAAGCGGAGTAATCGCCACGAAAGGAGCGGCCCCACTTATCAGTGGCTGTACCCTTTTCACTAAATACGCCCTACCTCATAGAATATCCCATATCTTGGTATGCCTGTGTTCACAGATGCGGTCTCATACAGTCTTGACATGTTTACCCTTTAGTTTGATGCGAGGTTCATCAGGAGACTCTGGTTTAAAGGCATAATAGCCATATGATGTGGCCAGTTGATACTTAGTCCTGCCTTCTCCAAATAGGTGTATGACAGGACCATTTAAATATCCCTCTTGCCCGGACTGAAAAAGGTCTTAACAATGTTGGATATCTAAATGGGGATGGTTTAATTGTATTAGAGCATGAGTCATTGACTGTAATAGCCTTGACATCTGCACTATTCCCATCCTACGCAAATAATTTCAAGCCCACATGATAGCCAGTATTCATTAATATCTTTTTTTCCCTCTGTATATGTTCCAATTTATACTTAAAAAATGGGTGATCTGACCCTTAATATTAAGATATCATATAAACATGAAAATACCAGTCCAATGGTCCTCTATACATAAAAATTCCAAATGAACATGGGTGAGTTGGAATGGGCAGCGGTGGCAAGGCACTCTAATACTGAGCACCATGATTTCTATCAAATCCCGCTTACTGTGATTTTACACAGCAAACCTCATCCGCGCATGCGTGAATATAGATATATATCGTGTTGCTCTAGCAATGGATTTATATTGCTACCTTTGCTAGACTCCTCCTCTGCTTGTGGGGGGGGGCTTAGCTTTTAGAGAGGCTGAGCATGCATAATTAAGTATCTCTGTTTGTATCAATGACTGGCAAGATGGCCAGAATAGCGGGCGCATGCGCAGTAACATGTTATCGGACTCCCGAACTACTGGCAAGCTATGTAGCATAGCGGGCGCATGCGCATTGCAGCAATAGGCATGCTCGGACTGGCAGGCAAGAGGGATATTTAAATGGTCCTGTCATACACCTATTTGGAGAAGGCAGGACTAAGTATCAACTGGCCACATCATATGGCTATTATGCCTTTAAACCAGAGTCTCCTGATGAACCTCGCATCAATCTAAAGGGGAAACGCGTCGAGACTGTATGAGACCGCATCTGTGAACACAGGCATACCAAGATATGGGATATTCTATGAGGTAGGGCGTATTTAGTGAAAAGGGTACAGCCACCGATAAGTGGGGCCGCTCCTTTCGGGGCGATTACTCCTCTTTTAGGCAGGGACGGGACAGTTCAAGTAGGGACAGTATCCCGCCTGCCTGAAAGTGATTCATGATCAGCACTGGAGAAGAAATCCTGCAGCCTCCGGTGACTGAATGATTTGAAAATAGATGAGCCCCCCTCCTCTCTACAAGAGTGACCCACCTAACCATGAGTGGCCACTATTGTGGCAAAATATCAATTGCTATTTACCGAATCGCAAACTGGTAGCCTGTGATTATTATCAGAAACATCTTATTGTTTTGTTATTTATTCTATGTGCACTGTTTTGGTGTGGGATTCTTTAAACTGACTTAGTAAAAGTTATGTTTTAACAGGGTATTTTCTTCAGTGATAATAATCAAAATATTGCTAAAATCTTTCTGTAGTATATAGTAGTGAGTAGTACTGTGAGATACTATGATTCTCAAACCCGTTAGATACATTGGACCAGTGTTTGCTGATCCCTCATCTCAAGGGCTGAATTATGTGTCCAATATACTTTAAGCGACAGGGAGACTGCAGTGAGTACATAACATGATCCGAACCACAACTAAGGAAAGTTTAAAAGTTAAAGATCTCATTAGTGAGAATGAATCTAAACCTTTTGTGGTCTATGGGTGAAATTGTTACAGCAAAGATGCTTGCCTTACCACATTTGAAAACCTTTGTAGCCTTTTCTGACATGTCTGATAACAATTCTGGAGCATCTATTCTTATGACTGTGTTTTATTATTGCTAGAAGTAATTAATAAATTACTAGTAGTTTGTAATGAAGGACCAGATGAGTATTGCCAACACTGCCACCAAGCCACCAAGAAAGGGCCCATTCACAGGACCATATGGTCACCGTGCCCCTGTTTCGGACCATGAATAACAGTCCACAAAACACGGGCATCGGCCATGTGAACTCAGTACTGTGGGTTGGATCAAATGACTTGAATGGGACCATAATCCACAAGATATGGTAAAAGATAGGACACATCCTATGTTTAGCAGTGCAGAGGCATGGACCCAAAAGCCCACAGAAGGGCTTCTGAGTCTTTCCATGGGCTTCCAATCTGTGTCTCCACACCATAAAACATAGGACATATCCTATCTTTTGCTGTATCTTGCGGATCGCAGACCAATCAAGTCAATGGGTCTGCAAGAGCGATGAGGAGTTGACACAGCTGGTGCCTGTGTTTTGCATACTCCCTGTTTGCAGTCCGCAACATGTGCATGGCAGCCATATGTTCATGTGGATGGACCCTAACCAAGGTGAATGTTCAGGCAGCTGTGCCCATCTGGAGGAGTAAGACAGTGGTGGTCCCAGGCCACTGCCATTACAGGCAGTCTGAGGTAATAAATGACAGATTATAATCCTGTAGCTTTGGAATTTAAGAGGCATGAGTAGTTGCTGTGTAAACTGTTTACTATGGACCAATCATGATTGTACTGTGTAATTTTCCATGGATTGTCTAATGATTAAAAAGCACTGACCTTACAGCATAACTATCTGTGTTGAATGCATGTTCATATATTGCTCCGTAATGGAAAATAGTGTATAATTACAGCAGAGTGAGAGGAAAATCAGCCATATCTGAAGAGTAGGATCAAAAGTAATCTGTCGCATGTCTAATAGTCACCATAATTAAAGTAAAAATCTGATAATAACAGTGATTTGGAGGATGTACAAGGCCATTGTTATGGCTAACAAATAAGCCCAAAGGAATGTCTGGGCCCCTACTGGCAGAACAAAACGAGCACCTTTTGAGATATCTCAAAGACAGATTATAGCTCGAATTTTGCTGCCAAATGTTTCTTGTGTTCTCTGCACAAATAATGAAATCACTGTATTGATTTCTGAATTCATTCACAAAGCAAGTTCTTCCTTTATAATTACAAACATCTTAAAGGATTTTCTGTCGTTTGTTTGATGTAGCCGGACCTCCCTGGGAACATTTCTAATCAAAGCACAGAGCTGAATACAAAATCTTTCTGTAGTGAAGTTCACACCACTCTTTATGGGTACAGACTGGGAGAGCTCACAAGACATTTGCTGTTTTCATTTATCATACCTTAGCAGACCAAGAACTGCCTGATGGGTCATGTTTTTTTCTCTCTGTTTAACATGCATAACAGAACTAAACATATATATCCTGCTATAAACATTTTTTCAAAAAAATAACATGTTTTAATTATATTAATACTCCTTTATTTTATTTGTCTGGGAATAGACTTTTTTTTAGATTAGAATGTATAAATTTATTAACCTTTACATTCCTTTTTTGGTCATCCTCTTAAGAGCTTGAAGTTGTGTTAGTTTGATTGCTTTTAAAATACTTTAGGATACTTACTATTCCAAAATATTGTAGCCAGTCAAGTAATACTGGCAGGCAACTTATTAAGCCATTATTCTATCATGGTCTAATAAGCAGATATTGATAGCAGACATGGGGGTCATTTTTAGGCCCCTAGCTGCCATGGTAACCATTGGCACCATGCAATCATAATTTGGTGCAGCGGGATGCCAGAGAGCTCTCCCTTCCTCTTTCAAACACCTTGAATGTTGCAATCACCATCAATGTTGGCATCTAAAGGGTTACATGATAAACATCAGACTTTCCAGTTTGCCCTTGACGTCAGCGGGACAAGCACACTCATCCTACTTTGTCAAGCAGTTAAAACCAGTGCAAACAAAAAGTATGATCAACACATTTGTAATTGTATGTCTATATTACAGCTAACATACATATTTGAAGGTTTAACCAGCTGTCATTTATGACTAGAAATGAGCAAATCTCTTGAAATTAGTTTGTGTCTTATTCTAATGAATCGGTCAAAATATTTAATTCAGGTCGGAACTGATTCTACCCTGAAAGGTGAATTAGCCTGAAAACTTGAATATCATATTCTGAGGTCTCCTAGGACTCATATGTTTTCTTGCTTGTCATTATCCTTTTTTTCTATTTTTATTATTATACCCCCCCCCCTTTTAAACTCTTTAACGCTATAACAGCAATAGTAAATTATGTCAGAGAGGCATTAACATATATAGCTATGGGTAAATGCATGGTTGATAGTGTTAAAAAACAGCTAGTTTAATAAAATACTGTGCTGTCAGATTTTTTATTCTGCCCATATTTATATGCACAAATAGTAGTGTTGGAAAAAAACTGTGGCTTATTCTGAACAAGTGGTCCAAAAATTATGATGTAACAGGATCAGATGCCTGTTCCTATTTATACACACAAAAGGTACTGCTGGAATAAACAGTGCTTTGTTCTGAACAAGTGTCCAAAAACACTGGTTTTCACACTCTAAAATGTGCTAAATTGATGCAATTTAATGTCTCATGTTACAAAGACACTGTACACAGGTACTGACACAGTAAAATGTGATAAATTGCACACCTAGAAACGTTAACAAAATTGCAACAGGTTTTTGGAAAGAAAAAGGCACATTTGTGCACCGTATGCAGCAAAATATATGTTGCTGGTGATGCTGGGAATATGACTATAAAATACTAAAAACCAGACTATTTATCTAGTATTTCAATCTACCTAACTAAATATATCACTACACTGTCCCTGCAAGACCCTAAGATGACTGGCTTGTGTCTTTAATGAGACATGTGCATGGGTGCATGTGACATCCTGTCATATTAGTGGCCGAGCTCACAATGCTAGCACAGGACAAAAAGACCAGCAGGCTGTCAGGCTATCTGCATGGTCATGTGATTCTCTGTCATTTTGCATGATTTGTTCAAAGCAAAATCGACAAAACTTCAGAGTAGTTTGGCAGAACATTTTTTTTCATGACAAATCTGATTTGTTTAGAATCGATACACTCATCTCTAATTATGACCAATAATAAATAGTAAGGTTTTAATCAATCATACATAATCCCCCACCATTCACACTTTCAAAAGAAACCTGAACACCCACTTTGCCCTTTCTCCTTTGCCCTTCCATTGTAGACTGTAAGCCTTCCTCGTCAGAATTCTTTCTCGTTCATTAAAGCGTAACTAAACCTTTGTATCAAATTTTAATTAGATGTCCCTAACGCCCTAACAAAACTTTTTGTAATATAATTTATTAATTAATTTTGTATTTTTATTATACCTTTACCTCCCTAAAGCGCACCATTCACTGTGTGCTTAAAGCTTAGTTCTGTGTACACCCCTGACAGCTCGGCGGTGTACGGAGTATGGACTGTGACATTTATGAATAGGGCCGCATAAGCAGGGAGTACGGGCAAGGAGCACACATTGCTGCTCCTTCCTGTGCCCCCCGGAGGATTATTAACTCCTGGCATAGCACATGGCTAAGCTATGTGCTGACATGCAGTTCTCTTAGCTTAGCAGAAGTCTGCTCCGCTCAGCTAATCCTGGCATAGCACATCGGTACAGGGTACCCCAGGGGCTATGCCAGGAATTAGTAATCCTCCTGTGCTGCTGCAGCCTCATTCATAAATTTCACACTCCGTGTATACCACTGAGCTGTTAGTGGTGTACAAAGAACTAAGTTTTAAGCGAACAGTGAATGGTGCACTTTAGTAAGTAAGTAAGTATAATAAAAATACAAAATTAATTAATAAAGTATATTAGAAAAAGTTTTATTGGGGAATTAAGAACATCTTATTAAAATTTGATACAAAGGTTTAGTTACTCTTTAATGTAGTCTATCACTCAGTTAGTTCATATTTATTCTACTTTTTACATTACGTATATAAACTCTTTTCATATATAGAATTAATTGTGCTTTCTAGTGTAGTAAGAATATGCAAAAACTACATGTAGTCTAATAATACATTCACATTTGCTAGTTCTCCTTGTCAGTTTACAGTTATGCAGTATTTATCAGGGGTACGCAAGGACTGGGCAAAGGCAACACAGGGCTTCTCTGCAAGAACATAAGCTCTCCAAAAAATCTCTCAAGAGTATGCAAGTCCACCAGCAATAGGGAGCTGTGGAGAGAAACATAGGGGCACATTTATTAAAACTGGCATTTTAGACATCGGTCTTAATAAAGCCCATCACTGGCAGAGGATCCCTGAAAGTTAAACAAAACACCGTCCTATTATCAAATGTAAACTGGCACCAGGACAAGGTGCCTAAGAAACCCTTGTGTTGAAGAAACCAAAAACTAAGACAGGGTAAACGCTTAAAACTAGGGATGAGCGAACTTTTGAAAAGTTCGGTTCGGTTCGCTTCGGCGAACTTTAGTGAAGTTCGGATTCGTACGAACCGAACCTAAAACGAACCTTACTATAATGGCTGAATAATTGCTGCTACAATAATGGGAGTCTGATAGAGTATAGTTTCGTTTACTTGCAGTTGCTATTACAATGAAAAAAGTGGAAAAAATCCAAGTGACTTCAACAACGGCGACGCAAAATACACGCATATTTGAGAATTTACACTAATGCGTACGCTAATGCGAATATTCCCGCACAAATAACGAACATACAGTGTAGCGTTGTTAAAGGTACGCTACTTAACTAAATATGTATGCATTAGCGTACGCATACACTGCGTCTGCGAACATTCCTACTCAAGTAACGAACATACAGTCTAGCGTTGTCAAAGTTACGCTACTTAACTGAATATGTACGCGTTAGCGTACGCATACACTGCGTCTGCGAACATTCCTACTCAAGTAACGAACATACAGTCTAGCGTTGTCAAAGGTACGCCACTTAACTGAATATGTACGAATTAGCGTACGCATATACTGCATCTGCGAACATTCCTACTCAAGTAACGAACATACAGTCTAGCGTTGTCAAAGGTACGCTACTTAACTGAATATGTACGCATTAGCGTACATTCTCAATAAATATGCGTATATTTTGCGTCGCCATTATTTTAACCAGATTCGTCACGAACTTTCTGAAAATTCGGTTCGATGACGAACCGAACTTTTGGGAAAGTTCGTAACGAATCTGGTTCGTTACGGTTCGGTTCGCTCATCCCTACTTAAAACCAAACTTTTACTAAGATGGTTAAAATAGTATTGCCCAAAAACAAAATGTCAATATAAATATAAGTGCATAATAACACCAGTGCGATTAAGAAATAGGTGCGATCTTACCGCTTAGTAGTCCTGCAGTAATTAGAGCCACCCTAAACTAGGGGTACTGGGTCGCTATGCCTGAGAAAACCCCTATAACCATGCACTACCACTACCCGGTGATAAATATAAATATAGTAGGGCAGGTATATAAAGGTTAGGGGCTCTAACTAACTAGGGCTATCCCTGGTTGTCCCTGCAGCAGTGTATGACTGCCCAGCAATTCGTCATATGGGGGAGACAAACAAGGGAAGCCCTGTACCTAAACATGAATAAGAAACGTCCCAACGCGTTTCACTTGTGTGAATCACCAGATCATCAGGGGACTATAGCAGAGGAACACAGCACTAGTTTTCGTCCGGTTCCCACACAGTGAGGGTAGCTCAGCTGTTCATTGTTCAATAGCAGTTCAGCCCCTGCTGGTGAGGCGTATGGCGTCCACGTGGTTAATGGCACCATAGAAATTTAAATACCCCACCTGAGAAGCGATGATACCGCCCATGATTTGCTCTGATGCCAGGAGCGTGAATCGTCATCGTCCCGCCTACCTATAACGAAACCTGTTCCAAAGTGACGCGTCTCTACCTGACCATTCATATGCAAAGTGGCGGGGAAGGGGAACTGATGCGAGCGAAGCGCATACTAAAATAATAATGACTGCTCCTGCGCACAGACGCCACATCGCCACAGGTAAGGGGGCGTATGGAGGAAGGACCCAGGCGCAGCATAAGGGCTAATGCCGCGCCGAGATCATCCCTCAGTGACAGCGCTTTGATATCTGTCCGCACTACTAAGGTATTTAATGCAGTTTTAAAGAAGATCAAGTATATACAGCCAATTGGAGTTAATCAACTTTAGATACTTAAACATATATTTCTCAATTATATCAAGGTAATCAAACTATGAACCTCTAATTCTAGATACCCATTGAGAGATATATACCATATAAATCCCTGTAGTTTGTCACTCCTTCATATTGGGAAGAAGTAGAAATGTGCAACAACATTCCGAATAAATCCACAAATGTCACTTCACAAGTCACAGTACTAGTCGTGGATACAAAGATATCACTGCATTAGCAGTGCTCAAGTTGAACATATACATGGTGACAATATGAATATAATCATGTTAAAATGACACAATACAATGGTTAAATATTGCAGCCAAAAAATAGTTGTTCATTAAGGTCACGAGGGTGGCTAGTTTTCAACTCATAGATCCACCAAGTTTCTCGTTGGAGGACCCTTCTGTTCCAATCACCTCTTCTCTGGGTTGTAGGGACCACCTCGATGCCCATGAAACTGAGCATCGAGGCATCCCCACCATGTTGATTCACTATGTGTTGGGCTAATGGGGTATCCCTAAGATTTTTAATGTCCCCCATATGTTCTCCCACTCATCTCCGCAATTCCCTGGTGGTTTAGCCCACATATTCGAATCCGCAACAACATGTGGCCTTATAAATAATACCCCTTGTTTGACAATTGACAAAGTCCTTGATGTAATAGGACTTGCCGTTGTTGTTGTCCACAAATGAATGGCCACTTCTCATGTGCGGGCATGCCACACAGCCGCTGCACCGATAGCAGCCCACAGTTTTCCTTGGCCACCAACTGGGGTTTTCTGGTACCTCAGTGTAGTGGCTATGCACCAGGATATCTCTCAAGCTCCACCCCTACGAAAAGTGATCTGTGGGGTACTGGCAATGACATCTCCAATATCCGGATCAAGTTGTAACGTGCCCCAATGTTTATGGAGGATCTGGCGAACTTCATTGGCTTCCTCATCATATGTTGCGATGAGGCGAATAATTTTACCATTGTCAGGTTGTTTTTTCAGGTAGAGCAATTTGTTGCGGTCTGAATCACGGGCTCTACGGTATGCTTTCCTTAGAACAGCATCCGGGTAACCTCTGTCAAGGAACCTCTGTTGGAGGTCCTTGGCCTGTTTCTTGAAGTCAGAGGGAATAGAACAGTTCCTTCTCATCCTCAGGTACTGCCCAACTGGAATCCCTTGTTTAAGTGGGCGAGGATGGTAGCTGTCCCACCTAAGGAAAGAATTTGTGGATGTTGGCTTACGAAAGATGTTAGTAATTATCTCTCCCTGCTGCCCCCTACTAATCAGAATGTCAAGGAAAGGAAGAGACATTTTATCAATCTCAAACGTAAATCTGAGGTTCAACTCATTTGAGTTGAGGAACCTTACCAACTCCGTGAACTGATCCTTCTCACCCCTCCACACTACAAAAATGTTGTCGATGAATCGACACCACATGACAACATTTTAAATATGTGGAGGGGAGATTTCACCAAACACACAATTCTTCTCCCACCAGCCCAGGAGCAAGTTAGCATACGATGGGGCACAAGAACTCCCCATTGCAGTGCCCCTGAGCTGGTGGAAGAAGGTGCCATCAAAGAGAAAATAGTTTTTGGTTAAAACAAACTCAAGTATTCTCAAGACTAAAGTATTGTGCGTTTCAAATTGGTAACCCCTAGATTCAAGGAAGTTAGCCACAGCCATCATACCACACTGGTGTGGTATAGAGGAGTAAAGAGCCTCCACGTCCTACCGACACTGGTTCTTTCCAAAATAATCAGGTGTTGAATTTATCTAGCAGATCTCTTACCAGTGGTGAAGTTTCACTACTGAGTAAGGGCCTATCATTTGTACCAACGACAACATTTAATTTATTTAATTGGGTTAAAGACCTACATCTTTTCACCTGTAAGTTACTCTTGCATAAGCATTTTTGTTTGGGTAACAGGATGGAAAGTAAAGAACTGGGCATACCCCAGGATATTCTACAGGACGTCAGGTTATTATATTCTTTAGCTGACACTCCACCACCAACAGGTCAGGGACCCTTCACCACGTTGAAGAGTAAAAGTGCCAATATGCCACCTATAGGGGAACCGTCGTGTGGATGTCTTTGTTAACCAAGTGTGTAGTGAACTAGAGGACATCATTATAGGAATTAATTCCTTTAATTGTACTAAAATGGAACATCAGGCTTTGCTAGACCTTCAGAAAGAAAAGGGAATTATTATTAAACCATCTGCCAAGGGGGGGAATCTGGTCATCTTAGATACCCCCCAATATGAGAAAATGTGTCTAGATTTGCCAAAGGACAAGAGTACATACGAACGATTAAAAAATGACCCTAACCCAAGGTATCAGGAAGAACTATCAGCCATCTTAAAGGAGGCAAGAGATTTTAATATTTAATATCTCTAAAGAGGAGTTTGATTTTCTGGATCGTAAATGCCCTACTGTGGCCACTTTCTACAGTCTCCCCAAGGTACACAAGGGGGTGACCCTGTTGAAGGGGCGCCCCATTGTTGCAGGTTCTAATAGCCTCACTCAGAATCTGGGGGTGTATGTAGATACTATTTTAGCCCCCTTTGTGAAGGCGCTGCCCTCCTATATTAGAGACATAGGTGATCTACTGTGCCATCTGGAGGGGGTTATTCTTGATGAAGACATGTGGCTAGCCTCCATCGATGTGGAAGCTCTTTACTCCTCTATACCACACCAGTGTGGTATAATGGCTGTGGCTAACTTCCTGGAATCTAGGAGTTACCAATTTGAAACGCACAATACTTTAGTCTTGAGAATACTTGAGTTTGTTTTAACCAAAAACTATTTTCTCTTTGATGGCACCTTCTTCCACCAGCTCAGGGGCACCGCAATGGGGAGTTCTTGTGCCCCATCGTATGCTAACTTGCTCCTGGGCTGGTGGGAGAAGAATTGTGTGTTTGGTGAAATCTCCCCTCCACATATTGAAAATGTTGTCATGTGGTGTCGATTCATCGACGACATTTTTGTAGTGTGGAGGGGTGAGAAGGGTCAGTTCACGGAGTTGGTAAGGTTCCTCAACTCAAATGAGTTGAACCTCAGATTTACGTTTGAGATTGATAAAATGTCTCTTCCATTCCTTGACATTCTGATTAGTAGGAGGCAGCAGGGAGAGATAATTACTAACATCTTTCGTAAGCCAACATCCACAAATTCTTTCCTTAGGTGGGACAGCTACCATCCTCGCCCACTTAAACAAGGGATTCCAGTTGGGCAGTACCTGAGGATGAGAAGGAACTGTTCTAATCCCTCTGACTTCAAGAAACAGGCCAAGGACCTCCAACAGAGGTTCCTTGACAGAGGTTACCCGGATGCTGTTCTAAGGAAAGCATACCGTAGAGCCCGTGATTCAGACCGCAACAAATTGCTCTACCTGAAAAAACAACCTGACAATGGTAAAATCATTCGCCTCATCGCAACATATGATGAGGCAGCCAATGAAGTTTGCCAGATCCTCCATAAACATTGGGGCATGTTACAACTCGATCCGGATATTGGAGATGTCATTGCCAGTACCCCACAGATCACTTTTCATAGGGGTGGAGCTTGAGAGATATCCTGGTGCATAGCCAGTACACTGAGGTACCAGAAAACCCCAGTTGGTGGCCAAGGAAAACTGTGGGCTGCTATCGGTGCAGCGGCTGTGTGGCATGCCCGCACATGAGAAGTGGCCATTCATTTGTGGGCAACAACACCGAAGCAGTCTTTATTATTTCAGTATGCGCTTCTCTCGCATCAGTACCCCTTCCCCGCCACTTTGTATATCAATGGGCGGGTAGGGACGCTTCGCTTTGGAACAGGTTTTGTCATAACGAGGATGATGCACGCTCCTGGCGTCAGAGCAAATCATGGGCGGTATCATCGCTTCTCAGGTGGGGTATTTAAACTTCTATGGCGCCATTAACCACGTGGATGCCATACGCCTCACCAGCAGGGGCTGAGCTGCTATTGAACAACGAACAGCTGAGCTACCCTCACTCCGTGGGAACCAGACGGAAGCTAGTGCTGTGTTCCCCTGCTATAGTCCCCTGATGATCTGCTGATTCACACCAGTGAAACGCGTTAGAACGTTTCTTATTCATGTTTAGGTGCAGGGCTTCCCTTGTTTGTCTCCCCCATATGACGAATTGCTGGGCAGTCATACACTGCTGCAGGGACAACCAGGGATAGCCCTAGTTAGTTAGAGCCCCTAACCTTTATATACCTGCCCTACTATATTTATATTTATCACCGGGTAGTGCATGGTTATTGGGGTGTTCTCAGGGACAGCGACCCAGTACCCCTAGTTTAGGGTGGCTCTTATTACTGTAGGACTAATAAGAGGTAAGATCGCACCTATTTCTTAATCACACTGGTGTTATTGTGCACTTATATTTATATTGACATTTTGTTTTTGGGCAATACTATTTTAACCATCTTAATAAAAGTTATGTTTTAAGCATTTACCCTGTCTTAGTTTTTGGATCCCCGAAAGTTATGATGAGGTTGACGCTGTCTTACATTTAGACCTTTTTCTACGCCTGAAAAATGAGTAGAAAATGGTAAATGAGATAGGTCTACCTGCCCATCCCCTTTTTGCCCATACCACTCCCACTTTTTTTAAACCTAGCATGTGCGGGAAGACGTTGCACACCTAGCTGTTTTGCCACCATCTGCGCCTAAAATACGCCTAATATAAACATATTTCAGCTTAATAAATTACCCCCATAAGTCCCTTGCAAGAAATCTTTGGGGGCACTTTATTTTGCCACTTTTCGACATATGATTAGCCATGGCTAAGGGTGCTGTAAGTTTTGGTGGAATAAAATCAGTAAAACAAGCATAGCTATCTAGAGAAGCACACTACAGTTATTAAATTAAATACAAGTACAATTTACTAATGTTTCACATATATAATTGTCTCTGACTCTTATCTGTTAGGTGTCTTGGTCCATATCTTGGTCCATCAGCTGACTGTAGATCAGACAGTGGTGCTCATTGATGTGAAAGTTTTCCATTTCAATATTTTAGCATGACTCCAACTTAATATCACTCAGAGTTTACAGTAACATATATGGGGTGTTAAATATTCTTTTTGATCTGTCATATCAACACTCTAGAGTAAAATGTGAGCAAAGAACAGAATGGAGAATAATGAGAGGATTAAGCAATGTATAACCACCAATATTGCATCATAAGAGTGAATAGGGAGGAACACAGACTATAGATGCAACTCTGAGTTCAGAATCACAATCTGTGTGTAGCTCAGATGGAGAGTAAGAAGTGTATATTCTGCATCTGAAAAAGAATATTCCCAGTGGGAGGAGTGATCCCTGTGGGTTTTAATATCCTAGACATGGTACTTGTGCGCTTTGACTAAAATAAGTGCTGTAAACATGAGATATCGAAGAACGGTTCTGAGACAAGTAGACGTACTGTATTATTGTTGTCCATTACTGAATTTCTATTTCTACCTCTGTCTGCTTTACAGTCTTGAGAATAAGTCTTTACATTGCCTGCTTGAGTTGGCAAGGTAATTAACTAGTTAACTACGTATCCCTTGGGGGTGGGGATGCTCTGATATTATGAACAAACAGTAGACTTGACAACACCATCCCTATAGATGCAGTCATCTGATATAAGGCCACAATTTATACATATGTTGCTTTCTATGTTCCCAATGTACTCATCCCCATAGCTCTCAGTAGCACATAAAGTCTGGATGTTGTAAATATTTGACTCTACCATTATAGGGATCATCTGAAAACTTTACAAATCCTTTATAATAAGAAAGGCATCCTGCAGATTATCAGGTGATTCCTTTCAGCCATGCAGCCTTTTGGAACATTTTTGATACAGGACATGCTTTGATGCAGCTGAAACATGACTTTGGTCAGGAGGTCAGTAGTTGCTATTGATTATGCTAGGTTGGTGTTCTTAGGGCAGCTAATAGCTTATAATTAAAATGGTTTTCCTATGATAGAAACTTAAGTGTAAGTAGCTGATTGCCCTAACAGTTTACCCCATGTCAGTATCAATAAGGGGATCTTATGTTCCTCCATTTGAATGGAACAGTGGTCATGCATGTCTGCTGCTACTTCATTCAACAGTATGGGGCTGCTGGAGACAAGTAAGTACAGAAGATACCATGGATAGGGTGATTTGTGTTGTTCAAACCTTTTTAATTAGAAAGCAAAGTGTATTTTCAAACCTATAGGTTTACAGAAATATGCACATCTTTACAGTACATTTATAAAAGTGTTCTGATCTGTTCTGCATAAACAAGCAGAACAGTCGCTTTAACACTGACACTACAAGATATTTCTTTTTTAGTTCATTCAAACAGCTTATAAATACAAGGATTATAGCTCTTGCTGCTAGGGGAAGTCTTATATGTGCTACCATAGTGCTCACTCAATGCCTCAGGAGCTTTCCTGGTAGGGAGTTACTACAGAACAATGACATCTCTCACTCATACACCTGTGTACAGCTCCATAAAAAAAAAGGTTTCCAGGAGCCACAGATTGTATCTAATGCTTGGCTTTTAGCGTCAGAATGAGACCATATTTTTTGAGGGGGTTGTCCAGTTTCAAGACGAACCAGGACAACTAAGAGAATCAACTTGTAATAAAGAATAGATTATTATTTACCTGACAGATCCCACGCCACCACTCTGGTTCTTTAAAGAAAAGATTATGGGGGAAGGTATTAAGATTGCAGTATATTATGCCAGTCTTAACAGCAAACCTTCCTAGCTTAAAATAATTCTCGAACACACTCGGATTTTTTTGCAACAGAAAAGGAAATCTATGCCAGCTAGAGATCCACATAGATTTGTGGTCAAGTGTGTGTCAGTTTTCTGGACCATATGTTGTTAAATTGAAGTACAGAGGTCTCACCTACTCTTGCCCACCCCTGCTCACTTTTTGTAAAAGTGGTGAGGAATGTGACAAGAGCAAAATTTGTATGCACAAAATTTTTATGCACAAAATGGCACTTGCACGCCAAGAGTTGATACAATCCTTCCTTAGCGTTTCTGATTTTGCCATCTAATAAGCATTCCTCACTAGATCACAGAGTTCAAATGTACCCCTTAAACATCCTGGGAGCGGTGTATTGCCACTGCATGATTAGTAAATTACTGCAGGTTGGTGGTAAATTGAAGGTGGATCCTTGCCTATGAAACCACATTTTTAGCTAAACCATATAGCTTTCAGCATTTTCTCTGTCTCTTGATTGACCAAGAGGAATGGAATATACAGAACCACACCAACTTCAATTTCAGATTCATCAACTTCTTGAACTATATGCAAGGGGGTGTATACTTGTAATACTTAGTGATCATTGTCTTAACACTTCATGAGCAACTTCCCTATGTCCACATTTAGGTGTCTTATGACATTTTATAGCTTTAATTATTGGTACAAGTACGCTATGCTTATTTTAATGTATACACCTACTTATTCAAGTAAGGTGTTTGTAACCTATATGCCAAGGGAGTGGATTCTACAAAACTGTGTATAGTGTCTAAGAGCAAAATCTAAAGGAGTACTAAAGTCAGCTCTTTAAAAGGATTTTGTCACCAATTTTATACTTTCCTAAGGACAGCGTAAACTGGTAATAGATACTCTTGGTAGAATAATGGCCCACTTTCCTAAATTGACTTGTTTAGATAAATTCTGTTCCAGAACAGCTCTAGCTTGAGCCAAGCGATGGGGCTGTTTTATACATAGTACACCCCAGGAAAAAATATATCAATCAGCGGCAGGTGGGTGGGGAAGCCAGGAGCTTATGAATATGGAGGCTCACTGGATGATGTTGGAGATGCTCAATACTGATTTTAGCAACTTAATTAAGTGACCCAGCATTTCTATTAAGGTCTCCAGTTGCCTTGCTGCCTTCAGATAGGGCAGAATAAAACTGGTGACAGATTTCCTTTAATATATAACTGCCATTTTGTTTGAATATAGTGTAGGGACATCTAATACCCTGTTTCCCAGAAAATAAGACCTACCCAAAAATAAGCCCAAGGTACATTCAGGATACACTGAGAATAGGGTTATGGTCCGAGCCCGGCGGGAGGGGGAGCTAAGCCCCGCAAGTGATTTTAATGGCCAGTCAGGGCCTCTCTGCTGGTGACGCTACCTGCACAATGCTGCATACTATAGTACACAGCGCTGCGCAGTTAGTTACCTATACACACACCTATACCCAGCGTTGCAAGACCTCTCCCCTGTGATGATCCCACGAGACGTGACCTCAGTGCTGGGTCTCGCGGGATCACACTGGTTGACGGGATGACACAACACACACCGGATGGCAGGATTGGGAGAGAAGAATAATTCTGGAGCGGAGTGTAGGTAAGCATATTTTTTGTCTGTGTGTGCACAGGGGCCCGGGGCAAAAAAAAATGACATACCGGTATATATTCAGAGGGGCCAAAAATGACATATATGTTGTGTGGGGGCAAAAATAAGACCTGCTCCAATAATAAGCCCTAACCCTTTTTCCGGAGAAAACAAAATAAATAAGACCCTGTCTTATTTTCGGGGAAACACGGTATATAAAGCTGAGTGTATGTGTGTATGTATGTCTGCTAAAGGAATCCGCACCGTCGGAGCAACAATCATGAAATTTGGCACACAGGTACATCAGGTGTCCGGAAAGGTTTTAGAAAGGGTCTCAGTTCTCCAGGATGTACAGTTCCGGAGATATTCCCAAAAATGCATTAGCCAATAGAAGCCTGGTCACATGACCCTTATCAGCCAATAGAAGCTCACAGGCAGTTAGTCTCCACACATACCAGGTTTCTATAACAACCTAGCCAGTTCACTGCTGTAGGTGTATGTAAACATAAACTTATGTTTTAGTCTAACTAATCATCAATCATTACCTCATATAATGTAAATTTCACATATTTACCGTTAAGTAGTAACAAAAGATGTTTTCTTTCACTGCTACCCACTGTGTTTCCTCCTAAATTACTATGGCATCGACCTGTAATTCAGGCCACCCTCAAAAGAAGGACTTAAAAGCCCCACCCCCAGATCCCAATAAGTCATGCCCCAAACTCAGTCAGGCCACGCCCCTTCCACTCCACATCAGACCGGGATTGAAAAAATGAAGGTAAAAATCAACTTCTGTCAGCTGCAGGGGAGGGAGAGTGACTTTCTCCCTGCAGCTCATGCTCAGACTGCACAGTGCTGCTGTCTGAGAGTGAGCTGTTCAAAAGGACATCCCTGTGTCCATCCAGGCCCTGCGCATGACAGAGGAAAGGGAGTCTGAAAGCCAGACTGTCCAGCCTCCCCCCAACGTGAAGCCGTGGCACAGGTCCCCATGAAGCCACACCCCTAAACATGAGGCCACGCCCTCTGGTTCCATGAAGACACGGAGGAGAAGCTGTCTGCGCGTGAGCTATTCAAAGGGTGGACATCTCTGTGTCTTTCCAGTCACTGCGCCGGACGGTGGACAGGGAGTCTGAAAGCCAGACTGTACAGCCTAAAACCGGACCTCTGGTTCTGCAGGATTAAAGAGATCTTCCAGGAATTTACGGTGCTGTGAATAAATATTTGACACCTTTCAGATTTCTTTTGTAATTACTAGAGATGAGCGAGTAGTGTTCGATCGAGCCGGTATTCGATCGAATACTACGATATTCGGCATACTCGATTTCAATCGAGTATAACGGCGATGGCGCACTTAGAATTCGTTTCCCCTCCCACCTTCCCTGGCGCTCTTTTTCCACCAATCAACATGCAGGGGGGGTATGACAGGCACGCTGAGCACGCTGGCAGCGCGAAAACAGCGTCTACATGGATTGGCTGGAAAAACCATGTGACCTCGAATCATAAAAACTCAGCTCTTCCTGCTCGTACGCATATGCTGCGTGAACTTAGTCAGGGACAGAGGCTGGAGAAGGGAGAGACAGATTTTAGCTGTTGGACAGGCAGGAGCGTGATTAAAAGCCCTTATCAGGGCTACTACAGTGGACTTCAGTGATAGCTTTACTACAATATAGACTTTACAGAGAACGGCTGCTGTATTCAGGGATAGCTGCTGGAGTAGGGACAGAGAGAGGCATTAGTGGTGTATTAGGTGCTCTGCTACATACCAAACTATATTTGGCACTACTGTTCAGCGTTCTTTTAGGCTGAAAAACCCTGTTATATAACTAGTGTGTATATGCACCATCTGATCTGGCAGTATACGGCTGTGAATTTTATTTTATTTTTTTAAATACAGTTTATTTGGCTCTAGTGTTCTGGGTTCTGTGTGCCTGCAATACCCTTTTTGTATACCAGGTGTAAATACCCACCGTCTGTTCAGTTAGTACACGGCTGTGTACCTTGAAATATACAATATCTAGGCCATTTAATTGGCCACTGTACTGTGCGTTCTCTTGCTAAATTATCTCACATACCTGGTGTAAATACCCACCGTCTGTTCAGTTACTACACGGCTTTGTACTTTGAAATATACAATATCTAGGCCTTTTAATAGGCCACTGTACTGTGCGTTCTCTTGTTAAATTATCTCACATACCTGGTGTAAATACCCACCGTCTGTTCTGTTACTACACGGCTGTGTACTTTGAAATATACAATATCTAGGCCTTTTAATAGGCCACTGTACTGTGCGTTCTCTTGCTAAATTTTTTCACATACCTGGTGTAAATACCCACCGTCTGTTCTGTTACTACACGGCTGTGTACCTTGAAATATACAATATCTAGGCCATTTAATTGGCCACTGTACTGTGCGTTCTCTTGCTAAATTATCTCACATACCTGGTGTAAATACCCACCGTCTGTTCAGTTACTACACGGCTTTGTACTTTGAAATATACAATATCTAGGCCTTTTAATAGGCCACTGTACTGTGCGTTCTCTTGTTAAATTATCTCACATACCTGGTGTAAATACCCACCGTCTGTTCTGTTACTACACGGCTGTGTACTTTGAAATATACAATATCTAGGCATTTTAATAGGCCACTGTACTGTGCGTTCTCTTGCTAAATTATCTCACATACCTGGTGTAAATACCCACCGTCTGTTCAGTTACTACACGGCTGTGTACTTTGAAATATACAATATCTAGGCATTTTAATAGGCCACTGTACTGTGCGTTCTCTTGCTAAATTATCTCACATACCTGGTGTAAATACCCACCGTCTGTTCAGTTACTACACGGCTGTGTACTTTGAAATATACAATATCTAGGCATTTTAATAGGCCACTGTACTGTGCGTTCTCTTGTTAAATTATCTCACATACCTGGTGTAAATACCCACCGTCTGTTCAGTTACTACACGGCTGTGTACTTTGAAATATACAATATCTAGGCATTTTAATAGGCCACTGTACTGTGCGTTCTCTTGCTAAATTATCTCACATACCTGGTGTAAATACCCACCGTCTGTTCAGTTACTACACGGCTGTGTACTTTGAAATATACAATATCTAGGCATTTTAATAGGCCACTGTACTGTGCGTTCTCTTGTTAAATTATCTCACATACCTGGTGTAAATACCCACCGTCTGTTCTGTTACTACACGGCTGTGTACTTTGAAATATACAATATCTAGGCATTTTAATAGGCCACTGTACTGTGCGTTCTCTTGTTAAATTATCTCACATACCTGGTGTAAATACCCACCGTCTGTTCAGTTACTACACGGCTGTGTACTTTGAAATATACAATATCTAGGCATTTTAATAGGCCACTGTACTGTGCGTTCTCTTGTTAAATTATCTCACATACCTGGTGTAAATACCCACCGTCTGTTCTGTTACTACACGGCTGTGTACTTTGAAATATACAATATCTAGGCCATTTAATAGGCCACTGTACTGTGCGTTCTCTTGTTAAATTATCTCACATACCTGGTGTAAATACCCACCGTCTGTTCTGTTACTACACGGCTGTGTACTTTGAAATATACAATATCTAGGCCATTTAATAGGCCACTGTACTGTGCGTTTTCTTGTTAAATTATCTCACATACCTGGTGTAAATACCCACCGTCTGTTCAGTTACTACACGGCTGTGTACTTTGAAATATACAATATCTAGGCCATTTAATAGGCCACTGTACTGTGCGTTTTCTTGTTAAATTATCTCACATACCTGGTGTAAATACCCACCGTCTGTTCAGTTACTACACGGCTGTGTACTTTGAAATATACAATATCTAGGCATTTTAATAGGCCACTGTACTGTGCGTTCTCTTGCTAAATTATCTCACATACCTGGTGTAAATACCCACCGTCTGTTCTGTTACTACACGGCTGTGTACTTTGAAATATACAATATCTAGGCATTTTAATAGGCCACTGTACTGTGCGTTCTCTTGCTAAATTATCTCACATACCTGGTGTAAATACCCACCGTCTGTTCAGTTACTACACGGCTGTGTACTTTGAAATATACAATATCTAGGCATTTTAATAGGCCACTGTACTGTGCGTTCTCTTGTTAAATTATCTCACATACCTGGTGTAAATACCCACCGTCTGTTCTGTTACTACACGGCTGTGTACTTTGAAATATACAATATCTAGGCCATTTAATAGGCCACTGTACTGTGCGTTTTCTTGTTAAATTATCTCACATACCTGGTGTAAATACCCACCGTCTGTTCTGTTACTACACGGCTGTGTACTTTGAAATATACAATATCTAGGCCATTTAATAGGCCACTGTACTGTGCGTTCTCTTGTTAAATTATCTCACATACCTGGTGTAAATACCCACCGTCTGTTCAGTTACTACACGGCTGTGTACTTTGAAATATACAATATCTAGGCCTTTTAATAGGCCACTGTACTGTGCGTTCTCTTGCTAAATTATTTCACATACCTAATTATATACCCAAATATTGTATTTGCAACAAAAAAAAAATAAAATGCGGAGGGGGGCTAGCGGAATAGGACGTGGACGAGGACGGGGGCGCGGAAATGCTGTTGGGGGCCTTGTTGAAGCCAGTGGGGATACAATGTGTGCTGGTGAGGATCAGCCAGGATCCCGCTCATCCAGAATCCCTGCCTTTATGGGACAGTTAAGCAGGGGGCGGGTTACACCGCTGTTGAGGCCTGAGCAGGTTGAACAGGTGGTGCAATGGATAGCCGATAGCGCTTCCACACAGTTGTCCACCAGCCAGTCATCCACACAGTCTCACTCTGACCCTCCTTCCTCCACACCTGGCCAACAGAGTCATCCCACCCTTGACCCCTCCCAGGAGCTCTTTTCGGGTCCTTTTTCAGATGTGCCGGAAGAATCCCAGGAGCTAGCAGAGGAATTTGTTTGTAGTGATGCCCAAACACTGGAGTTTTCGCCATCTCCTGCTGATGTGGACCCTGAGCCAGCATCTGTTATCATGAGCGATGATGATGATGAGACGCAGTTGCCATCAAGGGAGGCTGTTGGAATGTCCAGTGGGCAGGAGGAGGAGCAGAGTGAGGAAGTGGAAGAGGAGCTGGTGGATGACGAAATGACCGACCCCACTTGGCCAGGGGTGATGTCCAGCGAGGAAAGCAGTGGAGAGGTGGTGGTCTGCGCAGCACCGAAAAAGGCAGCAAGAGGCAGAGGGATGTCCACAGGCAGAGGGATGTCCACAGGCAGAGGCATGTCCACAGGCAGAGGCATGTCCACAGGCAGAGGCATGTCCACAGGCAGAGGGATGGCCACAGGCAGAGGGATGGCCACAGGCAGAGGACAGTTCAGACAGAGAAGTGAGGCCACAGCCAGCAGGGCCGAAGCTGTTCCCGCCAGCGGCCAGTCGCGCGAAGCTCCCCCATCGAGGCCTCGTACTTCTGTGGTGTGGAGATATTTTAATGTTTGTGCGGATGACAAACTGAGCGCGGTTTGCACACTCTGCCACTCAAAACTGAGTAGGGGCTCTGAGAAGAGCAATCTGACCACCTCAGGCATGCGGCGTCACTTGGAATTCAAGCACTGGGCTGAGTGGGAGAGAGCAAACGCAATACAAACTGCGCCCGGTCTTGCTGCCACTGCCTCTTCCCCTTTGTTGTGTGCTGCCACTGCGGTCCAGACCTCCAGCCAGGACACCTCCACATCTGCCTCTGCCTCTGCTACTTTGGGGCCTTCTCCTTCAGCCTCCCCTTCCCCCGCCCCTTCCCCCGCCTCTTCGCCTGCACCTTCGCACTCCTCGTCCCAACAACTGTCCATCTCGCAGGCGTTCGACCGCAGGCGGAAGTACGCCTCGAGTCACCCCCAAGCCCAAGCCTTAAACTGCCACATCTCCAAACTGCTGGCCCTGGAGATGTTGCCGTTTAGGCTTGTGGAGACGCAGGCCTTCCGCGACCTGATGGCGGCTGCCGCACCTCGCTATTCCGTCCCTAGCCGCCACTACTTTTCCCGGAGTGCCGTCCCCGCCCTGCACCAGCACGTGTCGCGTAACATCAGGCGGGCCCTGAGGTACGCAGTCAGCGCAAAGGTCCACTTGACCACCGACTCATGGACAAGCGCTTGCGGCCAGGGACGATACATTTCTCTGACGGCACACTGGGTGAATGTAGTGGAGGCGGGGACGGGGTCGCAAACAGAGACGGCCTACCTACCACCCCCGCCCAAGATTGCCAGCATGGGTTCTGATAAACCCCCCTCCTCCTCCTCCTCCTCCTCCTCCTCCTGTGCCTTAACATCTCCCTCAGCCGCTAGCTGGAAGCGTTGCAGCACTGGCGCGGGGAGACGTCAGCAGGCGGTGCTAAAGCTCATCAGCTTGGGCGACAGGAAGCACAGCGCCCCAGAGGTGAGGGACGCCATATTGCAGCAGACGGAGATGTGGCTGTCGCCGCTGCAGCTAGGACCAGGCATGGTCGTGTGCGATAACGGCCGTAACCTGGTGGCGGCTCTGGAGCTTGCCGAGCTCAATCACGTACCATGCCTGGCCCACGTTTTTAATCTGGTAGTCCAAAAATTTCTGAAGACTTACCCCAACCTGGCAGAGCTACTGGTGAAAGTGCGGCGCTTGTGCGCTCACTTTCGGAAGTCAACTGTAGCTGCTGCTAGCTTAAAAAAACTCCAGCAACGCCTCCATTTGCCTGAACATCGGCTGTTGTGCGACCTGCCGACTCGCTGGAATTCCACCTATTCCATGTTGGCCAGGGTGTGTGAGCAGCAGAGAGCATTGATGGAGTACCAGATAATGAATCCACGCGTGCCTCCAACTCAGCTCCCTCAGTTTGCCAACCACGAGTGGCCATGGATGGCAGACATATGCGATGTACTGCGTATCTTTGAGGAGTCCACCAAGAAGGTCAGCAGCGAGGACGCTATAGTGAGCGTAACCATTCCGCTCCTAGGCGTCCTTAAAGAATCGCTCATCGCAATAAGGGAGAACGCATTGCACGCAGAGGAGACGGGGGTAGGAGGAGACGCAACGGAGCTACACAGTCAGACCACACTTTTGTCTGCTTCACGGTGGCAGTTGCAGGAGGAGGAGGATGAGGAGGAGGACGACGTGGAGGTGGCTGTGGAAGAGGAGGAGGATGCTGGCGGCGAGGGTAGCAGTCAGGCTGTGTGCGTCCCATTGGTTCAGCGCGGATGGGGCGGAGAGGAGGCGGAAGAGGAAGAGGAGGAAATGGCAAGTGATCCTTCTGGTGGGGGCAGTGAGGTCATGCCTATTCAGAGTCTGGCACACATGGCTGACTTCATGCTGGGCTGCTTTTCCCGGGACACACGTGTTGTCCGGATAGTGGAGAACAAACTGTATTGGGTCTTCGCACTCCTGGACCCCCGGTATAAAGATAACGTCTCCTCTTTTATTCCGGTAGAGGAGAGGACGAATCGATTGCTGGAATACCAGAGGGAACTCGTGCAGAACATGATGGAGATTTTCCCACCCACCATCGCTGGCGGTAGAGAGGAGAGGGTCTCCCAGAGTCCCACAACATCCATCAGGCCCACAGCCACCAGGGGAACACTCTCCAAGGTGTGGGACACGTTCATGGCACCCCCTCGTGCAACTTCCATCACTGCGGGGCCCGCTATCAGCAGGAGGGACAAGTATCGGCGGATGTTGCGGGAGTACCTGGCAGACCGTAACCCTGTCCTCCCCGATCCCTCGGCGTCCTACACTTACTGGGTCTCCAAGTTGGACACGTGGCTGGAACTGTCCCTGTACGCCTTGGAGGTGCTTGCCTGCCCTGCCGCCAGCGTGCTATCAGAAAGGGTGTTCAGCGCAGCCGGGGGCATTATAACCGATAAGCGCAGCCGCCTGTCAACCGACAGTGCCGACAGGCTGACGCTAATCAAAATGAACAGCAAGTGGATTGACCCGGACTTTGCTTCTCCAACCGTGGAAAGCAGCCAAAAGTGAAGTGCCATCTGTATGAAGTGCCATTTCCTCCTCCACCTCCTCCTCCTCCTTAACCGCCGTAGAATTGCTCCGTAAATAAGAAATATTTATATGTTTATGGCTCACCTCTTGGGCCTCCACAAAATGTTTAAGAGGTCTCACCTCTTGGGCCTCCTCATAATTTTTAACAGGTCTCACCTCTTGGGCCTCCACATAATTTTTAACCGGTCTCACCTCTTGGGCCTCCACATAATTTTTAACAGGTCTCACCTCTTGGGCCTCCACAAAATGTTTAACAGGTCTCACCTCTTGGGCCTCCACAAAATGTTTAACAGGTCTCACCTCTTGGGCCTCCACAAAATGTTTAACAGGTCTCACCTCTTGGGCCTCCACAAAATGTTTAACAGGTCTCACCTCTTGGGCCTCCACAAAAGGTTTAACAGGTCTCACCTCTTGGGCCTCCACAAAATGTTTAACAGGTCTCACCTCTTGGGCCTCCACATAATTTTTAACAGGTCTCACCTTTTGGGCCTCCACAAAAGGTTTAAGAGGTTAACAGTGGAAAGCAGCCAAAAGTGAAGTGCCATCTGTATGAAGTGCCATTTCCTCCTCCACCTCCTCCTCCTCCTCCTTAACCGCCGTAGAATTGCTCCGTAAATAAGAAAAATGTATATATTTATTGCTCACCTCTTGGGCCTCCACATAACTTTTTAACAGGTCTCACCTCTTGGGCCTCCACAAAAGGTTTAACAGGTCTCACCTCTTGGGCCTCCACATAATTTTTAACAGGTCTCACCTCTTGGGCCTCCACATAATTTTTAATACGTCTCACCTCTTGGGCCTCCACAAAATGTTTAACAGGTCACCTCTTGGGCCTCCACATAATTTTTAAGAGGTCTCACCTCTTGGGCCTGCGCAAAATGTTTAACAGGTCTCACCTCTTGGGCCACCACATAATTTTTAAGAGGTCTCACCTCTTGGGCCTCCACATAATTTTTAACAGGTCTCACCTCTTGGGCCTCCACATAATTATACTATAAAATATTAGGCCTTATAATTGGCAACTGTACTGTGCGTTCTCTTGCAAAATTCTTTAAATACCTGGTGTTAATACCCACCGTCTGAAAAGTTAGTACACGGCTGTGTACCTTGAACTCTAAAATATTAGGCCTTATAATTGGCAACTGTACTGTGCGTTCTCTTGCAAAATTATTTCACGGCTGTGAAGGCAAAATATTGTAACCAAAAAAAAATAAAATGCGGAGGGGGGCTAGCGGAATAGGACGTGGACGAGGACGGGGGCGCGGAAATGCTGTTGGGGGCCATAGTTGCTGGTTGAATTATCTGAGGTAAATGATTCTCCTTTAGACGACGCTTTCCCTTTGCATCGTTCTGCGATTAAACCATAAATAACTCTCTGCATATTTATACCAAATGCACCCAGTACGAAAAAAGTCATAGAAAGTTTCCAAACAGAGACTGGAAAACATCAGTAAGTTGAAAAAAACTGTTCACTAAAAAAAAAAAATAGTTAAAAATAAAATTGGCAGTTGATAGTATCGAGCTATTGTCACAGAGAGACGCGATTACAACACCTTCATTTACATTCAGTACATGTCTCAAGGCATTGGGAGAATGAAAACAGGCCACGGCTGGAGTATGAAATGTACCACCGCTTTGTACTGTCCGATACTGACCCGGTCCAGGGTGATGTCCAGCGAGGAAAGCAGTGGAGAGGTGGTGGTCTGCGCAGCACCGAAAAAGGCAGCAAGAGGCAGAGGGATGTCCACAGGCAGAGGAATGTCCACAGGCAGAGGGATGTCCACAGGCAGAGGCATGTCCACAGGCAGAGGGATGTCCACAGGCAGAGGGATGTCCACAGGCAGAGGGATGTCCACAGGCAGAGGGATGTCCACAGGCAGAGGACAGTTCAGACAGAGAAGTGAGGCCACAGCCAGCAGGGCCGAGCGTAACCATCCCGCTCCTATGCGTCCTTAAAGAATCCCTCATCGCAATAAGGGAGAACGCATTGCACACAGAGGAGACGGGGGCAGGAGGAGACGCAACGGAGCTACACAGTCAGACCACACTTTTGTCTGCTTCACGGTGGCAGTTGCAGGAGGAGGAGGATGAGGAGGAGGAGGACGACGTGGAGGTGGCTGTGGAAGAGGAGGAGTCCCTGTACGCCTTGGAGGTGCTTGCCTGCCCTGCCGCCAGCGTGCTATCAGAAAGGGTGTTCAGCGCTGCCGGGGGCATTATCACCGATAAGCGCAGCCGCCTGTCAACCGACAGTGCCGACAGGCTGACGCTAATCAAAATGAACAGCAAGTGGATTGACCCGGACTTTGCTTCTCCAACCGTGGAAAGCAGCCAAAAGTGAAGTGCCATGTGTATGAAGTGCCATTTCCTCCTCCACCTCCTCCTCCTCCTCCTTAACCGCCGTAGAATTGGTCCGTAAATCAGAAAAAATTTTATATTTATGGCTCACCTCTTGGGCCTGCGCAAAATGTTTACGAGGTCTCACCTCTTGGGCCTCCACATAATTTTTAAGAGGTCTCCCCTCTTGGGCCTCCACATAATTTTTAATACGTCTCACCTCTTGGGCCTCCACAAAATGTTTAACAGGTCTCACCTCTTGGGCCTCCACATAATTTTTAACGGGTCTCCCCTCTTGGGCCTCCACATAATTTTTAATACGTCTCACCTCTTGGGCCTCCACAAAATCTTTAACAGGTCTCCCCTCTTGGGCCTCCACATAATTTTTAATACGTCTCACCTCTTGGGCCTCCACAAAATCTTTAACAGGTCTCACCTCTTGGGCCTCCACATAATTTTTAAGAGGTCTCACCTCTTGGGCCTCCACAAAATGTTTAAGAGGTCTCACCTCTTGGGCCTCCACAAAATGTTTAAGAGGTCTCACCTCTTGGGCCTCCACAAAATGTTTAAGAGGTCTCACCTCTTGGGCCTCCACATAATTTTTAAGAGGTCTCACCTCTTGGGCCTCCACATAATTTTTAAGAGGTGTCACCTCTTGGGCCTCCACATAATTTTTAACGGGTCTCCCCTCTTGGGCCTCCACATAATTTTTAATACGTCTCACCTCTTGGGCCTCCACAAAATCTTTAACAGGTCTCACCTCTTGGGCCTCCACATAATTTTATCAAGGTCTCACCTCTTGGGCCTCCACAAAATTTTTAACAGGTCTCACCTCTTTAGCCTCCACACAATTTTTAAGAGGTCTCACCTCTTTGGCCTCCACACAATTTTTAACGGGTCTCAGCTCTTGGGCCTCCACATAATTTTTAAGAGGTCTCACCTCTTGGGCCTCCACAAAATGTTTAAGAGGTCTCACCTCTTGGGCCTCCACATAATTTTTAAGAGATCTCACCTCTTTAGCCTCCACACAATTTTTAAGACGTCTCACCTCTTGGGCCTCCACAAAATTTTCCATGAGCCTCTGGCCAGCCCACGGCCTCTTCCTGCCTTTTGCGGTCCTACGCATCCCTCAACATCCCCACTGCTTTACCTGCTAGACATGACACTGGGCCAGGTCGGGTCACTGACATCTCTAGCGCCCAATTTGGGCATTTTAAGGCTTCTGCATGTGTTTGAGTTGTTTTTACATTTTAAAGAAGACATGTCTGACCACATCTCACACACACACACAATGACAATTAGGGGTGGGGTCTATTTGCTTTCCCCCTTGCCTATGCCATCTGTGGTTGTCATAGGCAACGTGATTTTAAGGGGTGCAGAATTTCATCTTTTTTTTTGTCTAGTTTGGCTTGGGGTCCATGGCAATGTAGAGGAAAGAAGGTTTCCTTGTATGGTCTCACTTTACAGAGAGGTTAGATTGTGTTTGGAGTGTATTGTTGAGAGGCTGTGATAGTGGCGTAATAGTGCGACTTGGGCGTGTTATATGCACCCAGACATGCTTCCCCTGCTGTCCCAGTTGCATTCCAGCAGTGTTGGCATCCTTTTCTGAGGTTCCAGGGTGGACTTGGTGACCTCCAAGTGGTCGAATTGAGATTTCCAAGTGGCGAGCATTTTTTTCCCATAGACTTTAATGGGATTCGATATCCGGTCGAATAGTCGAATTTCGCAGTCTATTCGAATCGAATTTCGAACTTTCGAATATTTCACTACTCGCTCATCTCTAGTAATTACAGATTTGTCACACTTAAATGTTTCTGATTATCAAACAAAATTAAATATCAGACAAAGAACTTGAGTAAATACAAAAAACTGTTTTAAATGCTGATTTAATTTATTAAGGGGAAAAATCTATCCAAACCAACCTGGCCCTATGTAATTGCCCTCTAAACCTAACAACTGGTTGTGCCACCTTTGGTGACAACAACTGCAATAAAGTGTTTGCGATAACTGGCTATAAGACTGTCACATCTCTGTATAGGAATTTTGGCCCATTCTTCTTTGAAATTTTTTTTTAAATTCATCCACATTGGAGGCTTTTCGAGCATAAATGGCCTGTTTAAGGTCAGGCCACAGCACCTCAATCAGATTTAAGTCTGAACTTTGACTAGGCAACTCCAAACCTTCATTTTGTTTTTTGTCAGCCATTCAGATGTGGACTTGCTAGTGTGCTTTGGATCACTGTCCTTCTGCAGAACCCAAGTATGCTTCAGATCAAGGTCGCAAATTGACGGCCAGGCATTCTCCTTCAGGATTTTCTACTTTAAACATTGTTCTGGATTCTTTTGTGACCTCCTGGATGAGTCTTCGATGCAATCTTGGAGTAGGCCGGCCACTCCAGGAACAGTTCACCACTATTCAATATTTTCTCCATTTGTGGATATTAGCTCTCACTGTGGTTCTTTAGAGTCCCAAAGCCTTAAAAATGGCTTTGTAACCTTTTCCAGACTGATAGATGTCAATGACTTTCTGTTTCTTTTATCTGTTCATGAATTTCTTCAGATCTGGGCATGAAGTGCTGCATTTTGACATTTTTTTAGCCTACTTCATGATGTCAGGTTTAATTTAAGTGATTTCTAGTGATGAGCGAGCCGGAGCGGCAAGATTCGGGATTCGCACGAATCTTGCCCGCTTCGGCTCGGCTCGGCATCCCGAGGCAGCGCGGATTCATGAAGATTCGTGAGTCACTGCCAATTTGAAATGCCCGTTTTTTCTGCCAATCAGCATCAAAGGGAAGCCTGTGGGAACGCCTGCTGTGATGTAACAGCCCCTATACCTCCCCAGCAGTGATTGGCTGGCAGTGACATGTGACCTAAATTTACATAAGGTAGGGACCTGCAGCATCAGCCTCAGGCCTCATTCACACGTCCGCAAAAATCGTCCACATCCGATCCGCAATTTGCGGACCGGGTGCGGACCAGGTGTGGACCCATTCACAGTCAATGGGGCCGCAAAAGATGCGGATGGCACACTGTGTGCCGTCCGCATCCGCACTTCCGTTCCGTGGGTCCGGAAAAAAATAGAACATGTCCTATTCTTGTCCGGATCCACGGACAGGAAAAGGCATTTCTATCATGTGCGTTCCGCAAATTGCAGACTGCACATGGGCCGCTGTCCGTGTTTTGCGGATCCACAAATTGCGGATCCGCAAAACACGGACAACACCAAACGGACGTCTGAATGAGCCCCTGGTGTTTCCTATGCATTTCCAAGGTGTTTCCATCATTTTCTGAGGTTCTGAGGTTTTCACATGTTGGGGCAAACTTGACTGTGCAGAACCTTTGGCCCCTGCAAAAAGATTCGGGTCTCCCATAGACTTTAATGGGATTCGTGATTCGGCCCGAATCCACGAATCCCGCGGTGGGATTCGAGCCGAATACCGAATCCCCGAATCTTTTAGGATTCGCTCATCTCTAGTGATTTCTTGATTATATAGGTCTGGCAATAATCAGGCCTGGGTAAGCTCGTGAAATTGAAGTCAGCTTTCCAAAAACTGTGGTTATTCACAGTTAATTATTTCACATAAGGCCAAGTTGGTTTGGATAGATCTTTTCCCTTAATAAACTAAATCATAATTTAACAACTGCTTTTTATATTTACTCAGGTTATCTTTGATATTTAAATTTGTTTGATAATATGAAACATGTAAGTTTGACAAAATGTGCAAAAATAAAATAAATCTGTAAGGGGGCAAATACTTTTTCACAGCACTGT
The DNA here is from genome assembly GCA_900303285.1 of Rhinella marina. Classification (NCBI taxonomy): domain Eukaryota; kingdom Metazoa; phylum Chordata; class Amphibia; order Anura; family Bufonidae; genus Rhinella; species Rhinella marina. Next base: position 13,275 of record ONZH01020726.1, on the reverse strand, counting down.
ACATTAGTGACCTCAAGTGAATGGGAATGAATTGAAATACGAGACACAGCTGCTTGTACGATGGTGTTGATGTGTCTGGCATAATACCGACAGAAACTTTAGACTTCCTATTAGTAGTAGTCTCCAGTTAGGATGTCAGCATATCACACATTGAGACTCTTGAGGATTAATGTAATTTTTTTTTCATTTTTTTTTTCAATAAGCAAAGCAAAAACAATTCCTCAACACCTCTATATAGTTCAGTTTTCTGGACACTTGTTGCAAGTATAATTTAGGGGCCTGTGAGATATCTTAAACAGTAGGCGTGGAACCTATAGTATAAGTCAAGTGAACAGATTTGACTAGGGACTAGTCCTAAGGGCATACTTTGGTTTTCACCCTCTAGCTTTTAAACTAGGATGGAGCTTTTAAACTAGGATCTGGGGGGAGGGTCTTGGGTCATACTAATAAGGGAGTAGATAGTGTAGATAGAGAGCGGAACACAGGAGGGGACACTGGGGGGTTAGTGGGGGCTGGGGTTAGTGAGGAAAGAAGGGAGAAGACTGGGTAAAACATCAACCAAAGTAACCCAAAAATCCCAGATATTCACTTTACAGGTAATATTAATTTAAAAAGTGGGGTACAAAATATACATAGACCTCTTAATTGTATGAACACTAATGCCAGAAGCCTGACTAATACAATTGGTGAACTGGAATTAATGATGTGTGAGGAGGACTACGACATAGTGGGAATAACGGAGACATGGCTGGATGAAAGCTATGACTGGGCAGTTAACATACAGGGTTACAGTCTGTTTAAAAAGGATCATCAAAACCGGAGAGGCAGAGGGGTTTGCCTTTATGTAAAGTCCTGTCTAAAGCCCACACTCTGGGAAGATATAAGTGAGGGACATCGAGATGTGGAGTCACTGTGGGTAGAAATACATGGAGGCAAAAATGATAATAAAAAACTAATATGAGTTTATTATAAACCACCTAATATGCCAGAGTCCACTGAAAATCTACTTCTTAATAAAATAGATGCGATGGCAAATCATAATGAGGTTGTTATTATGGGGGACTTCAACTACCTAGATATAGACTGGAAAACTGAAACCTGTACATCTCATAAAGGAAACAGGTTCTTGGCAATAACCTTTCCCAACTGGTTCATGACTCGACTAGAGGGACAGCCATACTGGACTTAGTATTAACCAATAGACCTGACAGAACCACAGATGTGCAGGTTGGGGGAAATCAGGGAAATAGTGACCATAATATAATAATCTTCAAATTGTCATTCAAAAGAGTGTTTCTTCAGGTAGGAACAAAAATACCAAACTTCAAAAAAGCAATATTTAGCCAACTAAGAAAGGCCATAGGCCTAACTGGGACAAAATCCTCAAAAATAAAAATACAGCCACAAAATGGGATATTTTTTTAAGCATCCTAATATCTAATTGTGAGAGGTACATACCTTATGGGAATAAAAGGTTAAGAAACAAGAAAAAAACAATGTGGATAAATAGAACTGTAAAGAAAGCAATAAATGACCAAAAGAAAGCATTTAAATCACTAAAACAGGAGGGTTGCAAGGAAGCTTTAAAAAACTATAAGGAAAAAATAGAATATGTAAAAGACAAATAAAAGCAGTCAAACTAGAGACCGAGAGATTAATTGCCAAAGAAAGTAAAACTAACCCTAAAATGTTCTTTAATTATATAAATAGTAAAAAGTATAAACCAGAAGGCGTTGGCCCCTTACAGAGTAATGAGGGGGGAGTTGCAGAGAGTGATGAGGAGAAAGCAAAGCTACTAAATATAAACTGTCCAATTAAATGCACTATATAAAAGTAAATTCCCCATTAAAAGTGCCCTGTCTGACCCAGGAAGAAGTACAGTGGCATCTTAAAAAGATTAAAATGCACAAATCGCCAGGACCGGATGGCATACACCTCCGTATCCTAAGAGAATTAAGTAATGTCATGGTCTGCCAGGTACTCCCGCAACATCTGCCAATACTTGTCCCTCCTGCTGATAGCGGGCACCGCAGTGATGGAAGTTGCACGAGGGGGTGCCATGAACGTGTCCCACACCTTGGAGAGTGTTCCCCTGGTGGCTGTGGGCCTGATCGATGTTGTGGGACTCTGGGAGACCCTCTCCTCTCTGCCGCCAGCGATGGTGGGTGGGAAAATCTCCATCATGTTCTGCACGAGTTCCCTCTGGTATTCCAGCAATCGATTCGTCCTCTCCTCTACCGGAATAAAAGAGGAGACGTTATCTTTATACCGGGGGTCCAGGAGTGCGAAGACCCAGTACAGTTTGTTCTCCACTATCCGGACAACACGTGTGTCCCGGGAAAAGCAGCCCAGCATGAAGTCAGCCATGTGTGCCAGACTCTGAATAGGCATGACGTCACTGCCCCCACCAGAAGGATCACTTGCCATTTCCTCCTCTTCCTCTTCCGCCTCCTCTCCGCCCCATCCGCGCTGAACCAATGGGACGCACACAGCCTGACTGCTACCCTCGCCGCCAGCATCCTCCTTCTCTTCCACAGCCACCTCCACGTCGTCCTCCTCCTCCTCATCCTCATCCTCCTCCTCCTCCTCTTGCAACTGCCATCGAGAAGCAGACAAAAGTGTGGTCTGACTGTGTAGCTCCGTTGCGTCTCCTCCTACCCCCGTCTCCTCTGCGTGCAATGCGTTCTCCCTTATTGCGATGAGCGATTCTTTAAGGACGCATAGGAGCGGGATGGTTACGCTCACTATAGCGTCCTCGCTGCTGACCTTCTTGGTGGACTCCTCAAAGATACGCAGTACATCGCATATGTCTGCCATCCATGGCCACTCGTGGTTGGCAAACTGAGGGAGCTGAGTTGGAGGCACGCGTGGATTCATTATCTGGTACTCCATCAATGCTCTCTGCTACTCACACACCCTGGCCAACATGGAATAGGTGGAATTCCAGCGAGTCGGCAGGTCGCACAACAGCCGATGTTCAGGCAAATGGAGGCGTTGCTGGAGTTTTTTTAAGCTAGCAGCAGCTACAGTTGACTTCCGAAAGTGAACGCACAAGCGCCGCACTTTCACCAGTAGCTCTGCCAGGTTGGGGTAAGTCTTTAGAAATTTTTGGACTACCAGATTAAAAACGTGGGCCAGGCATGGTACGTGATTGAGTTCGGCAAGCTCCAGAGCCGCCACCAGGTTACGGCCGTTATCGCACACGACCATGCCTGGTCCTAGCTGCAGCGGCGACAGCCACATCTCCGTCTGCTGCAATATGGCGTCCCTCACCTCTGGGGCGCTGTGCTTCCTGTCGCCCAAGCTGATGAGCTTAAGCACCGCCTGCTGACGTCTCCCCGCGCAAGTGCTGCAACGCTTCCAGCTAGCGGCTGAGGGCGATGTTAAGGCAGAGGAGGAGGAGGAAGAGGAGGGGGGTTTATCATAACCCCTGCTGGCAATCTTGGGCGGGAGTGGTAGGTAGGCCGTCTATCTTTGCGACCCCGTCCCCGCTTCCACAACATTCACCCAGTGTGCCATCAAAGAGATGTATCGTCCCTGGCCGCAAGCGCTTGTCCACGAGTCGGTGGTCAAGTGGACCTTTGCGCTGACTGCGTACCTCAGGGCCCGCCTGATGTTACGCGACACGTGCTGGTGCAGGGCGGGGACGGCACTCCGGGAAAAGTAGTGGCGGCTGGGGACGGAATAGCGAGGTGCGGCAGCCGCCATCAGGTCGCGGAAGGCCTGCGTCTCCACAAGCCTAAACGGCAACATCTCCAGGGCCAGCAGTTTGGAGATGTGGCAGTTTAAGGCTTGGGCTTGGGGGTGACTCAAGGCGTACTTCCGCCTGTGGTCGAACACCTGCGAGATGGACAGTTGATGGGACGAGGAGTGTGAAGGTGCAGGCGAAGATGCGGGGGAAGGGGAGGCAGCAGGTGAAGGCCTCAAAGTAGTCGAGGCAGAGGCAGATGTGGAGGTGTCCTGGCTGGAGGTCTGGACCGCAGTGGCAGCACACAACAAAGGGGAAGAGGCAGTGGCAGGAAGACCTGGTGCAGGTTGTATTGCGTTTGCTCTCTCCCACTCAGCCCAGTGCTTGACTTCCAAGTGACGCCGCATGCCTGAGGTGGTCATATTGCTCTTCTCAGAGCCCCTACTCAGTTTTGAGTGGCAGAGTGTGCAAACCGCGCTCAGTTTGTCATCCGCACAAACATTAAAAAATCTCCACACCACAGAAGTACGAGGCCTCGATGGGGGAGCTTCGCGCGACTGCCTGCTGCCGGGAACAGCTTCGGCCCTGCTGGCTATGGCCTCACTTCTCTGTCTGGACTGTCCTCTGCCTCTGGACATCCCTCTGCCTCTGGACATCCCTCTGCCTGTGGACATCCCTCTGCCTGTGGACATCCCTCTGCCTGTGGACATCCCTCTGCCTCTTGCTGCCTTTTTCAGTGCTGCACAGACCACCACCTCTCCACTGCTTTCCCCGCTGGACATCACCCCTGGCCAAGTGGGGTCGGTCATTTCGTCATCCACCACCTCCTCTTCCACTTCCTCACTCTGCTCCTTCTCCTGCCCACTGGACATTCCAACAGCCTCCCTTGATGGCAACTGCGTCTCATCATCATCATCGCTCATGATAACAGATGCTGGTTTAGGGTCCACATCAGCAGGAGATAGGGAATACTCAAGTGGTTGGGCATCACTACAAACAAATTCCTCTGGTAGCTCCAGGGATTCTTCCGGCACATCTGAAAAAGGACCCGAAAAGAGCTCCTGGGAGGGGTCAAGGGTGGGATGACTCTGTTGGCCAGGTGTGGAGGAAGGAGGGTCAGAGTGAGACTGTGTGGATGACTGGCTGGTGGACAACTGTGTGGAAGCGTTATCGGCTATCCATTGCACCACCTTTTCACACTGCTCAGGCCTCAACAGCGGTGTAACCCGCCCCCTGCTTAACTGTCCCATAAAGGCAGGGATTCTGGATGAGCGGAATCCTGGCTGCCCCTCACCAGCACGCATTGTATCCCCACTGGCTTCAACAAGGCCCCCAACAGCATTTCCGCGCCTCCGTCCTCGTCCACGTCCGATTCCGCTAGCCCTCCGCATTTTTTTTTTTTGTTACAATATTTGGCGTACACAGCCGTATACTACCAGGTCAGACGGTGTGTATTAACACCACGTATATAAAAGAGTTTTGCAGGCACGCAGAACGCACAATACAGGTGCCAAATAAAAGGCCTTTTTTTTTAAATATTTCTAGGTACACAGCCGTGTACTATAAGGTCAGACGGTGTGTATTAACACCACGTATATAAAAGAGTTTTGCAGGCACGCAGAACGCACAATACAGGAGCCAAATAAAAGGCCTTTTTTTTTAATATTTCTAGGTACACAGCCGTGTACTACAAGGTCAGACGGTGGATATTAACAGCACGTATATAAAAGAGTTTTGCAGGCACGCAGAACGCACAGTACAGGTGCCAAATAAAAGGACTTTTTTTTTAAATAATTCTAGGTACACAGCCGTGTACTACCAGGTCAGACGGTGTGTATTAACACCACGTATATAAAAGAGTTTTGCAGGCACGCAGAACGCACAATACAGGTGCCAAATAAAAGGCCTTTTTTTTTTAAATATGTCTGATTACACAGCCGTGTACTAACAGGTCAGACGGTGGGTATTAACAGCACGTATATAAAAGAGTTTTGCAGGCACGCAGAACGCACAGTACAGGTGCCAAATAAAAGGACTTTTTTTTAAATATGTCTGATTACACAGCCGTATACTAACAGGTCAGACGGTGGGTATTAACAGCACGTATATAAAAGAGTTTTGCTGGCACGCAGAATGCACAGTACAGGTGCCAAATAAAAGGCCTTTTTTTAAGTATTTCTAGGTACACAGCCGTGTACTACAAGGTCAGACGGTGTGTATTAACACCACATATATAAAAGAGTTTTGCAGGCACGCAGAACGCACAGTACAGGTGCCAAATAAAAGGCCTTTTTTTTAAATATTTCTAGGTACACAGCCGTGTACTACAAGGTCAGACGGTGTGTATTAACACCACGTATATAAAAGAGTTTTGCAGGCACGCAGAACGCACAATACAGGTGCCAAATAAAAGGCCTTTTTTTTTAAATATTTCTAGGTACACAGCCGTGTACTATAAGGTCAGACGGTGTGTATTAACACCACGTATATAAAAGAGTTTTGCAGGCACGCAGAACGCACAATACAGGTGCCAAATAAAAGGCCTTTTTTTTCATATTTCTAGGTACACAGCCGTGTACTATAAGGTCAGACGGTGTGTATTAACACCACGTATATAAAAGAGTTTTGCAGGCACGCAGAACGCACAATACAGGAGCCAAATAAAAGGCCTTTTTTTTAAATATTTCTAGGTACACAGCCGTGTACTACAAGGTCAGACGGTGGATATTAACAGCATGTATATAAAAGAGTTTTGCAGGCACGCAGAACGCACAGTACAGGTGCCAAATAAAAGGACTTTTTTTTTTAAATAATTCTAGGTACACAGCCGTGTACTACCAGGTCAGACGGTGTGTATTAACACCACGTATATAAAAGAGTTTTGCAGGCACGCAGAACGCACAATACAGGTGCCAAATAAAAGGCCTTTTTTTTTTAAATATGTCTGATTACACAGCCGTGTACTAACAGGTCAGATGGTGGGTATTAACAGCACGTATATAAAAGAGTTTTGCAGGCACGCAGAACGCACAGTACAGGTGCCAAATAAAAGGCCTTTTTTTTAAATATTTCTAGGTACACAGCCGTGTACTACAAGGTCAGACGGTGTGTATTAACACCACATATATAAAAGAGTTTTGCAGGCACGCAGAACGCACAGTACAGGTGCCAAATAAAAGGCCTTTTTTTAAATATTTCTAGGTACACAGCCGTGTACTACAAGGTCAGACGGTGTGTATTAACACCACGTATATAAAAGAGTTTTGCAGGCACGCAGAACGCACAATACAGGAGCCAAATAAAAGGACTTTTTTTAAATATTTCTAGGTACACAGCCATGTACTACAAGGTCAGACGGTGTGTATTAACACCACGCATATAAAAGAGTTTTGCAGGCACGCAGAACGCACAATACAGGAGCCAAATAAAAGGCCTTTTTTTTTAATATTTCTAGGTACACAGCCGTGTACTACAAGGTCAGACGGTGTGTATTAACACCACGTATATAAAAGAGTTTTGCAGGCACGCAGAACGCACAATACGGGTGCCAAATAAAAGGACTTTTTTTTTTTAATATTTCTAGGTACACAGCCGTGTACCTAGCCCACTCACTTTCTCTGGTGCCTCATGGCTTCAAATGCATATATTGAGAGCAGGCTACAGCTTTATACTTACTCTGATTAAAATCAGCCTATGGGGCAGACAGGCTTGTCAGGAGTACAAGACTGTCTGGAGTAGCCACACCTCCAGATCAGTACAACAGCAAAAAAAGGGGGTCAGTCAGCACATCCAATGTGCAGGTGCACACTGCCATGGCTAGATATACTAAGGAAAAAAAACAATGCAGCAGCACTCTGCAAACACAAATAACGTAAAACGTAATACTGCCCCAGTAATAGAAAACTTTCTGTTGCTAGTGCTAGGCTTATTTTGCAAAATTGAGATTCTTGGCAAATTCTTGTACAAAATTATTTGGGCCCGTCTGCCAAACGTCAAAGCGATCTCTTTAAAGGGAACCTGTCATCTCCGAAACACCCCCTGAACTAGAGTAAGAGATGTATAGTGTAAGTGATGCTGAATCCGAATATGTAAGTTTTATCTTCATACTCACTACCATTCCGATGCTGTGCTCCCACAAACCTGCAGTAAAATGCACTCAGTGGACTCCAGTGCTCACTCACATAATGGAGAGGACTCAAAGAAGAGTCCTCTCAGTGCATTTTACTGCTGGTTTGTGGGAGCACAGCGTCAGAATGGAAGTGAGTATGAAGATAAAAATTACATATTCGGATTCATCACTTACACTATACATCTCTTACTCTAGTTCAGGGGGTCTTTCGAAGCTGACAGATTCCCTTTAAGACGGGAACCTAACACTAATTCCTACCTGTTGTGTGCCATAATGGCCACCATTAAATTCAGGGAGTGTTGGTTCCACATGCATGCTGGGTCCACTCTTCCTTTGTCATTTTTGAAGAGTGGACCCGGCATGCATGTGGAACCAACACTCCCTGAACGCCGCCTCCGGGCACTTCCAAGGGCTCATTTACATATGAATAAAACAGCGTTTTTGCAGCATCTACAAGGCTAAAGAAAAAGACACAGGTACCATTAGATTAATGATTGTGTGCTATGGGATGATGTAAGTGCTCTATAGGGGCATATGGAGGTGACAGACTCCCTTTAAGCCAGCGGGAGAGTGTGTGCATCACATGGGCATACAGAGGCTGACTCAGCAAGCAGGCTGCAGCCTGTGTGGAGGAATAGAGCTAATCTTGTAGCTGGGCCCACCGAGAAAAAGAGGAGAGCGAGAAGTGGGTCCACATATATATATATATATATATATAGATATATATATATATATACAGAGAGAGAGAGAGATTTCTTTGCACAAAAGATGAGTCATGCATTTGCTCTTCAGTCACCTTGTTAAAAAATAGTAACACAGCCAATGGAGATACTCTTTATTTTCTTTTTTTCTTTATAGTTGTTTTTAGAATTCATTTACTTACATTACCATTTTCATTAAGATTATTACATTATTTTCATGTTTTCAAGCTATGGGAAACTACAAACTGCTTAAACTTCCAAGATATTTACAAGCAAAATCATCAAAGTACGTGAATTGAAAGTACATGAGTGGATTCAGTGTAATTGTCTTTGCTGTTTAAGTTTCCCTTAGGAACAAATCAATTAATACATTCTAGTCATTACTGCTGAATTTTTATATAGACTTGTTTCTTGTTTTTTTATAATGTGGAGTATAATTAATAAGAATATATCCATAGGGATAGATCTACATTTACTCCATGCTAAATATTTGACTAAATGTCATATTTTATTTCATCAGTTGTATGAATTCTTAGAGTGAAATAATTGTAAGTCAAAATTAATTCTTGTGATATTTTTAATTAAAACAAATTGTATATGTTATGCTATAATAAATACATATTTTGTGTACAATCATGTTCACTTAATTACAAATAACTGGTTTGCCTGAAGGCAGAAATAGATTGAAAATCCCTTTAAAAGAAACCAGAACTTTAATAAATTCTTTACTAAATTCAAATTCTAATTCTTTATAAAACTTTAGTAAATTTCTTTACTTGGAATGTTCCTCATTTTAGAATTATTTTTAAAATTCTTTTGAAATAAGACAGCTCATAGGCCTTCACAATAAATTCATTAAGTGCAATTATTTTAAAAATGGCTTTCTTTCTGTTTTCTCAGTGAAAATTGAGACAAAGGTAATGACCAGAGGAATAAAGTAAAACTTCTTGAAAGAAAAATCCTCTCCCCTCCATTAGCTTACATTGGTTTTGTGTTTTAAAGAGGATCTATCAGCATTCCTAACACTGTCCAACCATTGTTGACTGTATTGGACTGTGCACCCTACTAACAAAAAGGAATAGTAATGGCCAGTTATGAATTTATTCATACATTTACAGAAGAAATATAAGAGCCTCTACTAAGTAAACTAAGTAAGAAAACATGCACAAAGTTAAAATTTCATTGAGAAGAGGAACATTTATAAAAACTGATAGTTTAGTACGGTAGATAGGAAAGTTCCTCTTTTATGAAACAAGTCCATAAAAATCTCTGCCAAACATTCAGGTTGAATTTCCGATTCCAATGAATCAATTCACTAATCTCTAGTCAAAAGGTTATTACTATTTTATAAATTGATTATATATAGTTAGGATGTGCCATCATTTTACAATTGATGCGAGTTTCACCTCTGGGAACCATCCTGATCCTGAGAATGACATGGCCAAAGTGCTGATTTAGTGCTGCATCTACAGTAGCTCACTCTGGACATCAATGCATTTTGCCATCCACTGTGTGGAGAGTGGCAGCTCAGCTCCATTGAAGGCAGGGAGCGCTGATGTGCAGGGGACTCTATTTCCAATACAGTATATAGTATGTACCATCTGAAACTCTTACAAAAGTGGCTTCAAAAACAGCTACTAGTCTTAAAAATGTTCTACAATGTCATCATGCCTCCCATGCATTTAAGAATATCATCCAGTACAAATGTTGGAAGTGTATGCTCACTGAAGCACATGAACAAGGATTGTGGATGAGTAGGGTCTGGTTATAGCTTATAAATGACCTTTCAGAAAAGGGGTATAATTAGGATTACACTCATTAATAGGAGCAATGATTTGGTGTGAGGACATAAATTTGACATGTCACATATTTTTCTACCGTTTTTACATGTAATTTTCATGCTCTTTATATTATGTTTATGGATTTGCTGTCTAAACATAACTAGAAAAGGCTCGGCTACATAGGACACTTTTGAGTAGTCCCACCAAACTCCTTACCCGGAGCATAAACATTTACTACGAATGCATCTGACAGATACCATACAGTGACATTTAAAGGTGCTGTCCAGGATGGCTTATATTTTATTGTCATTGTTATATTGTTATATTTATTGACATTGTTATAGTGATCAAAACAATTATACTTACTTTCCTGAACCCCCTCTGTTCCAACTCCACCTCTACTGTCCTCCCCACCGCTGCACCCATGACGTAATGTTTTTGCTGCAGCAATCATATGCCCATATACCGCACGACCGCCCCAGGCAATGAGTTGTTTCAACGGTATATGTCATTAGACCACTGAGGCCAGTAATTGGCTGTAGCAGTCGTTGGTCTGCACGTCATTACTGCAGTCAGAGCAACAAAGCCTGGCAGAGCGACAACGCTTGAACTGAGGCGGTTCAGGATGGAAATGATAGTTTTTTTTATCATTACAAAACTTTCTGACGATTTAAAAAATCTCAGACAACCCCTTTAAGAGTGGCTTTTAATGCTGATATAGATGAAGAGGACACTCTTGGCCTCTATCTGGATAATCTAATCCTAAAGACTTGTTTATTGGGTATGATGGTGACTTTCCCGTTGTACACACTACACATGCATCACAACCATGATATGAACCCAATCTAAATATTAATATATACATTTACTTACACAGATAAATATACATAACATATTCTAAACATGTAAATATATGTTACGCATGTATGTAGTCTCACATACAGATAGATACATAAATATACTATCTCATATACACACAGGAACATATATACAGTTTATACACATATAGAGACATATATACCATCTCATATACACACAGGAACATATATACAGTCGCATACATACAGTATACATATATACAGTCTCTTATACACATACAGGCACATATATACAATCTCATATACACACAGGGACATATATACAGTCTCTTATACACATACAGCCACATATATACCATCTCATATACACACACAGGAACATATATACAGTCTCATATACAGATACATATGTACAGTGTCTTATACACAGACACATAAATACGGTGTAATTTACACATACAGGAACATATACGGTATACAGTCTCATATATACAGACAGATATATAGTCTCTTATACACATACAGACACATATATACCGCCTTATATACACATATACATACATATATACAGTCTCATATACAGATATAGACACATATATACAGTCTCATATACACACAGGAACAAACATACAGCCTCATACACACATTATATATATATATATATATATATATATATATATATATATATACAGTCTCTTATACAAATACAGACACATTATACAGTCTCATATACACATACATGAACATATATACAGTATCATATACACATACAGGAACATATATACAGTATCATATACATATATACAGTCTCTTTCACAAATACAGACACATATATAGAGTCTCATACACACACACATGAACATATACACATACAGATTACAGACACATATATTCCACCTCATACACATACAGACATATACAGTCTCATCTTCACATACAGGAACATATATAGTCGTAAATAAACACACAGAAACATAAATGCAGTCTCATATGCAGGCAGATACAGTATATACAGTTTCATATACACAGAGGAACATATATGCAATCTTATATACACACACAACATATACATACAGTAAGCACTTACCTCCTCCCTTGCTGCAGTGGCTCAGGTTTCTTTCAGAGCTTCCTTCCTCCATATGTGGATATCAGGCTCCCTTCCCTCCCATTCTAACTGAGAAGCTAAACTTCATGGATTTGTAGTTGTATGAGTATGGGGTAGGGACAGAATGTCAATGGGTCACACAGGTCCCTCAATTAGTCAGCGGTACATGTGGCTGGTGAGCAGGGCCTACTGTCTGAGAGGAGAAAGCAGCTTCTTCCTGAAGCTGATACAGAAGAAGCTACCTATGGCACTACAGACAAACACAGCAGCCTGGGCCACCCTGAGTACTGCTATGGCTGCTATGGTGGTAGTTATGACCCTTTGAATGCTAATTTTAGATCATACTCCAGGAACAAGCACGGGTACAAAGTTGAAATCAGAAGCAGGAGTTAAAACAGAGTCAAAAACACAGGACCAATAACACGACAACATATGGTACTTTAAGGACATAACATTCCTTCAGCATAGCTATGGCAATTATTTTTATTTTTTCATCCCCACCTTCCAAGTCATAATTTTTATCCATCAATGTAGCCATATGATGTCTTTTTTTTCTGCAGCACAAGTTGTATTTCTTAATGGCACCATTTTGTTGTGCATACAATGTATTGATTGTGTATATCATTTATGTTACTTTTACTATGGTTACTACTTTAAAACAATTAAAAACACTTTTACATTTTTTGTGTCGCTATATTTTTAAAGGTGGTTGCCAAAAATCTATTTTTCGATTTCTTTTATTTCATGGCATTCACCATGTTGGTCAACTATTATAACAAATTGACCATAAATGATTCAGCATTTTCCTCAGGGTCTCTTCCACCAGTTTTTGCAGATAGGGAAGCACTGGTTCCTTTAACCACTTCCCGTCCGCCCATTGACTATAAACGTGCGGGAAGTGGATAAGTATCTCTGAATCGACGTTTCTGAATGTCAATTCAGAGATAGCAGCTGCACGCTAATCGTGCAGCTGCACAGTGGGGTACCTGCTGTCAGTGACAGCAGGGTACCCCAAAGAGAAGGCAGGGACCATTTCCAGGGGTCCATGCCTTC
>ONZH01020725.1:0-35955 GCA_900303285.1 Rhinella marina | reverse complement strand
CTCTCCACTGCTTTCCCCGCTGGACATCACCCCTGGCCAAGTGGGGTCGGTCATTTCGTCATCCACCACCTCCTCTTCCTCACTCTGCTCCTCCTCCTGCCCACTGGACATTCCAACAGCCTCCCTTGATGGCAACTGCGTCTCATCATCATCATCGCTCATGATAACAGATGCTGGTTCAGGGTCCACATCAGCAGGAGATGGCGAAAACTCAAGTGTTTGGGCATCACTACAAACAAATTCCTCTGCTAGCTCCTGGGATTCTTCCGGCACATCTGAAAAAGGACCCGAAAAGAGCTCCTGGGAGGGGTCAAGGGTGGGATGACTCTGTTGGCCAGGTGTGGAGGAAGGAGGGTCAGAGTGAGACTGTGTGGATGACTGGCTGGTGGACAACTGTGTGGAAGCGCTATCGGCTATCCATTGCACCACCTGTTCAACCTGCTCAGGCCTCAACAGCGGTGTAACTCGCCCCCTGCTTAACTGTCCCATAAAGGCAGGGATTCTGGATGAGTGGGATCCTGGCTGACCCTCACCAGCACGCATTGTATCCCCACTGGCTTCAACAAGGCCACCAACAGCATTTCCGCGCCCCCGTCCTCGTCCACGTCCGATTCCGCTAGCCCCCCTCCGCATTTTATTTTTTTTTGGTTGCAAATACAATATTTGGGTATATAATTAGGTATGTGAAATAATTTAGCAAGAGAACGCACAGTACAGTGGCCAATTAAAAGGCCTAGATATTGTATATTTCAAGGTACACAGCCGTGTACTAACTGCTCAGACGGTGGGTATTTACACCAGGTATGTGAAATAATTTAGCAAGAGAACGCACAGTATAGTGGCCAATTAAAAGGCCTAGATATTGTATATTTCAAGGTACACAGCCGTGTACTAACTGCTCAGACGGTGGGTATTTACACCAGGTATGTGAAATAATTTAGCAAGAGAACGCACAGTACAGTGGCCAATTAAAAGGCCTAGATATTGTATATTTCAAGGTACACAGCCGTGTACTAACTGAACAGACGGTGGGTATTTACACCAGGTATGTGAAATAATTTAGCAAGAGAACGCACAGTACAGTGGCCAATTAAAAGGCCTAGATATTGTATATTTCAAGGTACACAGCCGTGTACTAACTGAACAGACGGTGGGTATTTACACCAGGTATGTGAAATAATTTAGCAAGAGAACGCACAGTACAGTGGCCAATTAAAAGGCCTAGATATTGTATATTTCAAGGTACACAGCCGTGTACTAACTGAACAGACGGTGGGTATTTACACCAGGTATGTGAAATAATTTAGCAAGAGAACGCACAGTACAGTGGCCAATTAAAAGGCCTAGATATTGTATATTTCAAGGTACACAGCCGTGTACTAACTGAACAGACGGTGGGTATTTACACCAGGTATGTGAAATAATTTAGCAAGAGAACGCACAGTACAGTGGCCAATTAAAAGGCCTAGATATTGTATATTTCAAGGTACACAGCCGTGTACTAACTGAACAGACGGTGGGTATTTACACCAGGTATGTGAAATAATTTAGCAAGAGAACGCACAGTACAGTGGCCAATTAAAAGGCCTAGATATTGTATATTTCAAGGTACACAGCCGTGTACTAACTGAACAGACGGTGGGTATTTACACCAGGTATGTGAAATAATTTAGCAAGAGAACGCACAGTACAGTGGCCAATTAAAAGGCCTAGATATTGTATATTTCAAGGTACACAGCCGTGTACTAACTGAACAGACGGTGGGTATTTACACCAGGTATGTGAAATAATTTAGCAAGAGAACGCACAGTACAGTGGCCAATTAAAAGGCCTAGATATTGTATATTTCAAGGTACACAGCCGTGTACTAACTGTGAACAGACGGTGGGTATTTACACCAGGTATGTGAAATAATTTAGCAAGAGAACGCACAGTACAGTGGCCAATTAAAAGGCCTAGATATTGTATATTTCAAGGTACACAGCCGTGTACTAACTGAACAGACGGTGGGTATTTACACCAGGTATGTGAAATAATTTAGCAAGAGAACGCACAGTACAGTGGCCAATTAAAAGGCCTAGATATTGTATATTTCAAGGTACACAGCCGTGTACTAACTGCTACAGACGGTGGGTATTTACACCAGGTATGTGAAATAATTTAGCAAGAGAACGCACAGTACAGTGGCCAATTAAAAGGCCTAGATATTGTATATTTCAAGGTACACAGCCGTGTACTAACTGAACAGACGGTGGGTATTTACACCAGGTTTGTGAAATAATTTAGCAAGAGAACGCACAGTATAGTGGCCAATTAAAAGGCCTAGATATTGTATATTTCAAGGTACACAGCCGTGTACTAAACTGCTCAGACGGTGGGTATTTACACCAGGTTTGTGAAATAATTTAGCAGAGAACGCACAGTTATAGTGGCCAATTAAAAGGCCTAGATATTGTATATTTCAAGGTACACAGCCGTGTACTAACTGCTCAGACGGTGGGTATTTACACCAGGTTGTTGAAATAATTTAGCAAGAGAACGCACAGTATAGTGGCCAATTAAAAGGCCTAGATATTGTATATTTCAAGGTAGCACAGCCGTGTACTAACTGCTCAGACGGTGGGTATTTACACCAGGTTTTTAAAATAATTTAGCAAGAGAACAGCACAGTATAGTGGCCAATTAAAAGGCCTAGATATTGTATATTTCAAGGTACACAGCCGTGTACTAACTGCTCAGACGGTGGGTATTTACACCAGGTTTTTAAAAATAATTTAGCAAGAGAACGCACAAGTATAGTGGCCAATTAAAGGCCTAGATATTTGTTATTTCAAGGTACCATCCGTGGTACTAACTGCTGCAGACGGTGGGTATTACACCAGGTATTTAAAAATAATTTAGCAAGAGAACGCACAGTATAGTGGCCAAGTTAAAAGGCCTAGATATTGTATATTTCAGGTTACACTGCCGTGTACTAACTGCTCAGACGGTGGGGTATTTACACCAGGTATCGTTGAAATATTTACCAGAGAACGCACAGTACAGTGGCCAATTAAAAGGCCTAGATATTGTATATTTCAAGGTACAGTCCAGCCGTGTACTAACTGCTCAGACGGTGGGTATTTACACCAGGTATGTGAAATAATTTAGCAGAGAACGCACAGTATAGTGGCCAATTAAAAGGCCTAGATATTGTATATTTCAAGGTACACAGCCGTGTACTAACTTGCTCAGACGGTGGGTATTTACACCAGGTATGTGAAATAATTTAGCAAGAGAACGCACAGTATAGTGGCCAATTAAAAGGCCTAGATATTGTATATTTCAAGGTACACAGCCGTGTACTAACTGCTCAGACGGTGGGTATTTACACCAGGTATGTGAAATAATTTAGCAAGAGAACGCACAGTATAGTGGCCAATTAAAAGGCCTAGATATTGTATATTTCAAGGTACACAGCCGTGTACTAACTGCTACAGACGGTGGGTATTTACACCAGGTATGTTGAAATAATTTAGCAAAGAGAACGCACAGTACAGTGGCCAATTAAAAGGCCTAGATATTGTATATTTCAAGGTACACAGCCGTGTACTAACTGCTACAGACGGTGGGTATTTACACCAGGTATGTGAAATAATTTAGCAAGAGAACGCACAGTATAGTGGCCAATTAAAAGGCCTAGATATTGTATATTTCAAGGTACACAGCCGTGTACTAACTGTACAGACGGTGGGTATTTACACCAGGTATGTGAAATAATTTAGCAAGAGAACGCACAGTACAGTGGCCAATTAAAAGGCCTAGATATTGTATATTTCAAGGTACACTGCCGTGTACTAACTGTACAGACGGTGGGTATTTACACCAGGTATGTGAAATAATTTAGCAAGAGAACGCACAGTACAGTGGCCAATTAAAAGGCCTAGATATTGTATATTTCAAGGTACACAGCCGTGTACTAACTTCTCAGACGGTGGGTATTTTACACCAGGTATGTGAAATAATTTAGCAAGAGAACGCACAGTATAGTGGCCAATTAAAAGGCCTAGATATTGTATATTTCAAGGTACACAGCCATGTACTAACTGCTACAGACGGTGGGTATTTACACCAGGTATGTGAAATAATTTAGCAAGAGAACGCACAGTATTAGTGGCCAATTAATAGGGCCTAGATATTGTATATTTCAAGGTACACAGCCGTGTACTAACTGTACAGATGGTGGGTATTTACACCAGGTATGTGAAATAATTTAGCAAGAGAACGCACAGTATAGTGGGCCAATTAAAAGGCCTAGATATTGTATATTTCAAGGTACACAGCCGTGTACTAACTGCTCAGACGGTGGGTATTTACACCAAGGTTTTTAAAAATAATTTTAGCAAAGAGAACGCACAGTATAGTGGCCAATTAAAAGGCCTAGATATTGTATATTTCAAGGTACACAGCCGTGTACTAACTGCTCAGACGGTGGGTATGTTACACCAGGTATGTTGAAATTAATTTAGCAAGAGAACGCACAGTATAGTGGCCAATTAAAAGGCCTAGATATTGTATATTTCAAGGTATCACAGCCGTGTACTAACTGTACAGACGGTGGGTATTACACCAGGTTTTAAAATAATTTAGCAAGAGAACGCACAGTATAAGTGGCCAATTAAAGGCCTAGATATTGTATATTTCAAGGTACACAGCCGTGTACTAACTGCTACAGACGGTGGGTATTTACACCAGGTATGGTGAAATAATATTAGCAAGAGAACGCCACAGTAAAGTGGCCAATTAAAAGGCCTAGATATTGTATATTTCAAGGTACACTGCCGTGTACTAACTGCTCAGACGGTGGGTATTTACACCAGGTATGTGAAATAATTTAGCAAAGAGAACGCACAGTACAGTGGCCAATTAAAAGGCCTAGATATTGTATATTTCAAGGTACACAGCCGTGTACTAACTGCTCAGACGGTGGGGATTTACACCAGGTATGTGAAATAATTTAGCAAGAGAACGCACAGTATAGTGGCCAATTAAAAGGCCTAGATATTGTATATTTCAAGGTACACAGCCGTGTACTAACTGTACAGACGGTGGGTATTTACACCAGGTATGTGAAATAATTTAGCAAGAGAACGCACAGTACAGTGGCCAATTAAAAGGCCTAGATATTGTATATTTCAAGGTACACAGCCGTGTACTAACTGTACAGACGGTGGTATTTACACCAGGTATGTGAAATAATTTAGCAAGAGAACGCACAGTAAAGTGGCCAATTAAAAGGCCTAGATATTGTATATTTCAAGGTACACTGCCGTGTACTAACTGTACAGACGGTGGGTATTTACACCAGGTATGTGAAATAATTTAGCAAGAGAACGCACAGTACAGTGGCCAATTAAAAGGCCTAGATATTGTATATTTCAAGGTACACAGCCGTGTACTAACTGTACAGACGGTGGGTATTTACACCTGGTATACAAAAAGGGTATTGCAGGCACACAGAACCCAGAACACTAGAGCCAAATAAACTGTATTTAAAAAAAAAATAAAATTCACAGCCGTATACTGCCAGATCAGATGGTGCATATACACACTAGGTATATAACAGGGTTTTGCAGCCAAAAAGAACGCAGAACAGTAGTGCCAAATATAGTTTTGTATGTAGCAGAGCACCTAATACACCACTAATGCCTCTCTCTGTCCCTACTCCAGCAGCTATCCCTGAATACAGCAGCCGTTCTCTGTAAAGTGTATATTGTAGTAAAGCTATCACTGTACTGCACTATAGTAGCCCTGATAAGGGCTTTTAATCACGCTCCTGCCTGTCCAACTGCTAAAACCTGTCTGTCCCTTCTCCAGCCTCTGTCCCTGACTAAGTTCACGCAGCATATGCGTACGAGCAGGAAGAGCTGAGTTTTTAATATTCGAGGTCACATGGTTTTTCCAGCCAATCCATGTAGATGCTGTTTTCGCGCTGCCAGCGTGCTCAGCGTGCCTGTCATACCCCCCCTGCATGTTGATTGGTGGAAAAAGAGCGCCAGGGAAGGTGGGAGGGGAAACGAATTCTAAGTGCGCCATCGCCGTTATACTCGAACGAAATCGAGTAAGCCAAATAGCGTAGTATTCGATCGAATACCGGCTCGATGGAACACTACTCGCTCATCTCTATTAACATCCCCTTTAAGGTTTCGGTTATATACAGCACACTGTACTTTGGTTTAGTCTAGTATGCTTCTACAAATACCGTACAAGGTCATAACTTTTATTTTACATTGTACTATAGATATACATGTATCATGCATGAACTTTATAAAATTCTTCTAGTTTAGTTGCATTCAGAAATCAGAATGCATATTTTAAAAGTATTAAGATTATAAGCTCTCCTAAAGGCTAAGGTGGAAAAATCAGACATAATTCAGCTTTGGTTTGACTTTCCAAACTGATACCAGAGTCCCAACTAAACTGTATATATTAATGTCTGCAAATGAATACACCTGGACAGCTCTACAAAAGGGTTGTTCCACCATTACAAGTCATTTTCATTTCATAGATCATAAAAAATTAAGTGTATAAAATTACATGCTGCTAAAAAATGATCCAGTGAAGAGTGATAACATTTATTTACATAGTACAATGCCACCTGCTGTTTAAAGTGTATAGCAATGTGCACGTCCTTCTACTGAGATGAACTCTGCTCATCTCCTACAATCAGTCACTCTTCCCCCATCCCGGTATCTGCATAGTGATCCTGCATAGTTAGCTGTGAACAGAAACAGTTTTCTGCAGGGGAGAGAGCCATTCTTATCAGCTCCTTTGCAGCTAACAAAAGGAACTAAGGTTACATCCATGTATTTTAAACAAGAATGTAATTATTTTAGAGATGGCCTACTGTCCCCTACTAGGCTGCAGCTAAAGCCTGTACTGGTTATGACTCACATTTACCAACAATCCAGTTAGTAACTTCAGGGAGTGTAAGCCCTATTCCATTAGCGCCCAAACCTACACAGGACTACTCACTTATAAATGGAGTTTACAGAAGTCCTGCCCATTTTCGGGCCCAGGACAGCCCACATTTTCTAGGACTGTCTCTGAACATTAGGGACAGTCCCTGCAAAAATGAGACTGTTGACATCTATGTATGACTGCTTTACCAGGAAGCTCTGGCATTTCACCACCTGTAAGGTAGTATTTGATATAGAACCAACCCTAACAGGATTTTACATTGCAACCAACCACCTACCACCTGCAGACACCATCAGCAAGTGTCCATACTGCTTAGCACAGTTATCTGTGACACAGATGTGTGCAGGACCTGCAGAAGGGCCTGCATAACTAATATGACATGACTATCTGTGCTGGTCCTAATGCCAGAGGGCAAAGCATCAGGAAGGTTTCACAGAGGAGGAGAGTATGAGCTGTTTTGTAAGTATATGGCATCTGTGTCATAATGTAAGGGGTCTGTTCTGTATTTTCTTAGGGGGTCTGAGAACTGTAATAGTTTTAGGGGTCTGGGGTATCTATGTGTTTAGATAGTTTGGTAAGGGGTCTGTATTGGTTCCTGGGTCTATATTTATACTGGGGTTTGGTCAAGGTTTGGCCACAGCCCAGGGCCCATGGTCTACCTGATGAATGAACACCACTGCTGTTTATTAATCTGTAATCTATAAAAACATGTTCTCAAAGCGGTTTATAAAAAGGGATGATGATTACTAAGTCTCATGCTCATCAAAAGCAGAACATTTGAAAATTAGTCACATGAAGTACATACTACTATTTAGGCATAGCTTGACATTCTTGTGGTCAGGGTTCAAAAGCCTGCAAAGGTTAAAAGGTTCTCTACTTAGAAACAGTAAGTATTTTGACAGTGTATTTCTGTTTAAATGGGTCTATTTATATTTTTATACTTTCAGTCATTTACTGCCTTAAGTGATCAGTGCCCTTTACTTGCTTTGATGTTGTAAAGTTGTGTGATGTTTTATCCAGTTCCCAGCTCCAGATTATCTGAAGTAGGATACATAGAAAGGCACAGGAGAGTCCTCATGAACCCAAGCGGTAGGGTGTACTCACAAGGCGCAAATTACATGACGCTTTTCAGCGTGGATTTTCATTCAGAAAAGCGCAGTACCAGCTAAACAGAGGAGATCTCATATACACGGTGTGGAAGTTTTCCATGTGTTTTACTTCAGTTTGATTCAGTGTTTTCTGCCATTCTGCTAAGTAATTGTGTTTTTTCTGCACAGATGTCATCAGGTTCAGTGTCAATAATTACACACAGCTTCTCCTGCCAACCATCACTGAAAAATACTTCAATGAATAGTCTGCAATATTGTGTCTGGGGTAGGGTTCCTACCCCGAATCATAAATATATTTAAAAAAAAAACAAAAAAAAACCTCCAGCACTGTATTGAAAATTGCAATTCATGCAATTCAGAGAATGTATTTTTATTAAAGAGGACCTGTCACCAAAAAGTCACCAAGCTGAATGGTTTGATATACATTTTTGAGGGAAAAGATTCAATAAAACTTGTAAATTTTATGTTTATATCTGCAGCTATCGGTACAGGAGGGAGGGGTTATCAGTGATTGACAGCTATCTCTGTACACTCCCTTATACACAAGAATAGATTCTACATGTTTAGTCCCCCCTCTGTAGCACAGAGGAGGAGGTGTGATGATGTACAGTAGGGGTGCTTTGCAGGTGACAGTGTTAGTGATTCATAATTTCAAGCACACTTAACAAGCATGGTAACAAAGCATTCTGCAGCAACATGCAATCCCATCTGATTTGCGCTTAGTGGGACCATCATTTGTTTTTCCACAGGGTACTGACCCCAAACATACCTCCAGGGTATGTAAGGGCTATCTCATCAAGATGGAGAGCGATGGAGTATTGCATCAGATTACATGGCCTTCACAATCATCTAACCTTAACCTGAATGAGATGGCTTGGAGTTAGTTGAACCACAGAGTGGTAAATGCAGCCAACAGGTACTCAGCACCTCTGGGAACGCCTTCAAGATGGTTGGAAAACCATTCCAAGCAACTACCTCATGAAGCTGATCGAATGCCAAGAGTGTGCAAAGCTGTTCTCAAACCAAAAAGGGCTGCTTTGAAGAATCTAAAATATAAAACATATTCTGGTTTAACACTTTTTGTTTCCTACTTTAATCCCATATGTGTTCTTTCATAATTTTCATGTCTTCAATATGAATCTGTAATGTAGAGAATTAAAAAAAAGAAGAAAAACCATGGAATACAAATGTGTTTCCAACAACTAAGCAAACTGATCCTCTTGTCTCAGGCGGCTCTGTGCTAGGACTATAGAGGGCAGTAATTTAGCCTCCAGCCCTGCACTCTTGCATAGCACTGCACACATATATCTATTGGCATAATTGTACATAGCGGTTATGTTGCGGTGTTTGCGGTATTTTTTTTCTTCAAAAACTGCCATAAAACTGCAATGTACAATGCTTCTTTTGTCCTGTAATTCTCAGTATCTGTTCTTATTCTGTATATATGGACACTGCATAGTACCACTTCTCTTACCTTTATACTGGGTGTAATTCACAGTATCTGCTATTATTCTGTATATATGGACACTGCACAGTACTACTTCTCCTGTCCTGTATACTGGGTGTAATTCACAGTATCTGCTCTTATTCTGTATATATGGACACTGCACAGTACCACTTCTCTTACCTGTATACTGGGTGTAATTCTCAGTATCTGCTCTTATTCTGTATGGTATATGTACACTGCATAGTACCACTTCTCCTGTCCTGTATACTGGGTGTAATCCTCAGTATCTGCTCTTATTCTGTATATATGGACACTGCATAGTACCACTTATCCTGTCCTGTATACTGGGTGTAATCCTCAGTATCTGCTCTTATTCTGTATATATGGACACTGCACAGTACCACTTCTCCTGTCCTGTATACTGGGTGTAATTCTCAGTATCTGCTCTTATTCTGTATATATGGACACTGCACAGTACCACTTTTCCTGTCCTGTATACTGGGTGTAATCCTCAGTATCTGTTCTTATTCTGTTATATATATATATATATATATATATATATATATATATATATATATACACTGCACGGTACCACTTCTCCTGTCCTGTATACTGGGTGTAATTCTCAGTATCTGCTCTTATTCTGTATATATGGACACTGCACAGTATCACTTCTCTTTCCTGTATACTAGGTTTAATTTTAAAGGAGTATTCTCACCTCAGACAATGGGGGCATATGGCTAGGATATACCCCCATTGTCTGATAGGTGCGGGTCCCACCGCTGGGACCTGCACCTATATCGAGAACGGAGCGGCAAAGTGGTAGCTGGAGGACTCTGGTCCAGCACATATTCTGTACATCGGAATATGCGTGTAAATGCTACGTGTAGTGCCCTGGAGCAAGGGCACTTTGGACTATGGGTGTTTGTGGACATTTGTCCCTATTGCTACTATGCAAAGCATCAACTCCCTACTCTATTGCAGTGTGAAGGCTTACCTTGCACTGCGATTTCAGCTGTTGTGTACACTCATACTGTTATAATATATCCTCATTCATTTGCACTATTACACTATAGCTGCACTGTGTCTTTATATGACATACATTTGAAGCAGATTCTAAATGTTCTACATTGGGTTTTGACATGTTTTCGTCCAAAGTGACTACAGATCATGCAAGGCAGTCTTCTTCAACTCCAGTCCTCAGGGCCCACCTGCCTAGTATGATTTGAGAATATCCCACAGAATGAATACCTGTGGTCAGTCCTGATGCACTGACACAGTCGTGGAACACTGATGCAAGGTATAAAATTGAAGGTCAGATCTTAAAAGCTCAAACTTTGATGGTATATCGCTAGGATAGGTTCAGGTTAGCTTACTCAGCTATTTTTGGGAACTTCCATAGCAGTGAATGGAGAGCACCGACACATGCGAGGTGTACTCTCCTTCACTTCTGGGGGCCCATTCTGGATCAATATGCCATCAAAATCTGAGAAAACATCTTTAAAGGGGCTGTTGGGCCTAAAAACTTACAACTCCAAAGATAGTAGCCTGTGTCCAATTTGAAAAAAACAAAAACAAAAACAAAAAAACTCACCTATCCACTGCCCCGTTTCATGCCTCAGCAGTCACATGTGCTAGAATGACGAACTGCTAGACGAGAGGCGGCTGGTAATGGGGAACCAATGGGGAATTTAGGGGCATTTTTCTCCAGATTTTCTGACATGGATATTGTAAGCATTGTAAGTCTTTAACTTTTGGATGGGAGGAGGAGTGCGCCATTTGACCTTTCGCCTCAGGCAGCAGAAAAGCTAGGTGCACCCCTGGTGTCCAAACCTCCACTTGGAGGTCTGATTTTTATGTTATCTTACACTGTCCATGTTCTCTTCATGTTATTATGAGTGGCTACACATTATGCTTAGTTGATTTAAATGGATTTAATACAGAAGCTCTTTTAATCTCCAGACTAAATGTGGTTGGCTATTCCTTTCATGTCTAAATTCCATTTAATGATGAGGAATGTTAGAGCTATACTGAGTTATGAAGTCTGTGTTGTCTTTATGCACTGAAGTCTAATGTCTAAATTTGTCTTGCAATGGACAGCTTTTGAACAAATTAATAAAATAATGATTGTACAGTGATTTCCCTGGCGGTGGAGTGTATTTAGAGTGTATTTAGAGTATTGCTATATACCATTATTCAGAAGTTGCTGCTACATATACACACCATTCAAAAACAATTAGCTCCTGGCCAGTCACCTTTAGTCATTAATATTATCATTGGGAAAATTAGAAAGATTACTAAAACCAAGTAGACAAAAATTACAATTAAGAAATACACACCTATTTGGATATCCGATAATGTCAATTGCCCTAGGTCCACACATGAAGAGGCTTTTTGAAAAATACGTACATATTTTTGACAGCGCCACCTAAAAAGTATCAGGTCATTATAGCGTATATACCTTCTGATACATTGGATAACATAGATTACCAAAAGGAAAATAAATTGATAGATTAGACCTTCTCTCACAAAAAGGGATAAATATTCTACTGACCTTTTATAAACAAACTGTGCTGAATCTGTTAGGTTTGTCAATTTGGAACTGTTCAGATTGGGTTAAAAAAAGAAGCAATATTCATCTCTTCAATCCATTCTGATGCTTTCCCGATCTGCACTGTTCTTTACATCCTGGTGCTACTTCTTTTACTGTTTTAATTTTTTTTTTTTTTTAACTCACTCTAAGGTTGTGCATGAATGGCGGGGGGAGGTTGGCAAACATCCTCGCTTGACCAAACCAGTAAAGGACTCGCTTAGCTGCTTCCTTGAGGTGGCTCCCTATTCCTCCTGCCAGCCTGTGATGCTCCTCTGGGCTCCCTCACTGAAAACATCCAGTTTGATATCGCTGTGCAAGAATTGGATGTTTACAATGAGGCTGCCCAGTGGAGCATCGCAGGCTGGCAGGAGAAAAAGCGGAAAGCCAGCACTAAGTAGCAGGTAATCAAGTTTCCGTTTTTACGTCAAGCCAAGTGGGGAAGGGTTTGCTAAAAACGCAACGATTCTTGCATAGCTGCTTTAATCAAAAGGTTTCTCACTGAACACGCCCTTGAATTAGGATAAAGAAGTAATTTTGAATTTTACATACTACATAGCAAATGTATTTATTGGTTAATAAAACATTGACTCATATTCTTTGCCCTATAAGATGCACTTTCTTCCTCCCAAAGTTGGGGGAAAATGTTAGTGCGTCTTATGAGACAAATACTAATGAGAACTTCCATTATGGAATCGCTGATTAGTACAGGATGACCAGGAAACGGTGAATGCAGTGCTCCCCAGACTGCTGTGTTGTGACTGCGCACCGTGAGCACATTGGCACACTTTGACCTCATACTGTGTACGTCAGGTCAAAGCACAGTGCGAGGCAGGCTGAACTAGAAGAGTGTGGATGTGAGGAGAGGCGGAGACGGTGTCTGGAGTAGTAAGAGGTAAGTTCATTCACAATGGGCTCTGATCTGAGGTCTGCTTGGGAGGGTCATTCACTTCAGGCACTGATTGGAGGTCTGCATGAGGGGGATCATTTGCATTGGGGGTATAATCTGAGGTCTGTTTGGGGGTAATTTACATTGGAGATGTGATCTGAGGTGTAACTGGGGGTTTTCTAAACATTGAGGGTATTAGCTGAGGTCTGATTAATAGTGGGGATCTGATTGTGGCCCTGAGGTGAGGTATGACATTGGGGGTCTAAATGGGGCTCTAAGCTGAGGTCTCATGGTTTTATTTTCCTCCTCTAAAACCTAGGTACATCTTATGGGCAGGTGTGTCTCATAGAGTGAAAAATGGTGTGTGTGTGTGTATATATATATATATATATATATATATATTCTAGTTGAAGGACCCGGCTTCGCCCGGGTATATTTAATTTACTGTTTGTGTGTGTGTGTCGTTAAAAGATATCGAAAATTACCTCTACAGTGCCCACCCCTTTAACAGTGACCTCTACAGCAGCCTTGCCCTTTAACAGTGACCTCTACAGCGGCCAGCCTCTTTAACAGTGACCTCTACAGTAGCCCGCCCCTTTAACAGTGACCTCTACAGCCGCCCGCCCCTTTAACAGTGACCTTTACAGCAGCCCGCCCCTTTAACAGTAACCTCTACAGCAGCCCGCCCCTTTAACAGTGACCTCTACAGTCGCCCGCCCCTTTAACAGTGACCTCTACAGCTGCCCGCCCCTTTAACAGTGACCTCTACAGTCGCCCGCCCCTTTAACAGTGACCTCTACAGCTGCCCGCCCCTTTAACAGTGACCTCTACAGCGCCCACCCCTTTAACATTGAGCTCTACAGAAGCTCGCCCCTTTAACAGTGACCTCTACAGCAGCCCGCCCCTTTAACAGTGACCTCTACAGCAGCCCGCCCCTTTAACAGTGACCTCTACAGCAGCTAGAGTGGCCACTGTCTTCACCCCAGAAAGCCAGACCTCACCGGCCATTCCCCCAAACGTATAAACCCCCCCCCCAGTTCCCATGAAGACACACCACTATACATGAGGCCACGCCCCCTGGCTCCGTGAAGACACGGAGGAGAAGCTGTCTGAGTGTGAGCTACTGAAAGGGTGGACATCCCTGTGTCTGTCCAGGCACTGCGTCGGACGGAGAACAGGTAGCCAGAAAACTGGACTGTCCAGCCTAAAGCCGGACATCTGGCCACCCTAGCATCAGCCTGGCCCTAGGGTGGCCAGAGGTCTTGTTTTAGGCTGGACAGTCTGGCTTTCAGACTCCCTGTCCTCTGTCATGCGCAGGGCCTGGATGGACACAGGGATGTCCTTTTGAAAAGCTCACTCTCAGACAGCAGCACTGTGCAGTCTGAGCAATGAGCTGCAGGGAGAAAGTCACCCTCCCCCCACCTCTGCAGCTGACAGAAGGTGATTTTTACCTATATTTTTAATCCCAGTCAAATGCGGCATGGAAGGGGCGTGGCCTGACTGAGTTAGGAGCTTGACTTCGTGGGATCTGGGGGTGGTGCTTTTAAGTCCTTCTTTTGACGGTGGCCTGAATTACAGGTCGATGCCATAGTAAATTAGGAGGAAGGTGGGTAGTAGTGGAAGAAAACATCTTTTATTACTACTGAACGGTAAATATGTGAAATTTACATTGTATGAGGTAATGATTGATGATGAGTTAGTCTAAAACATAAGTTATAGTCATGGTAACCGGAATACCCTTTTACCATTGTCATCCACAGTGCTCTGCCTGCAGACCTACACCAGTGAACTGGCTAGGTTGTCATAGAAATCTGGTGTGTGCCTGTGAGCTTCTATTGGCTGATAAGGGTCATGTGACCAGGCTACTATTGGCTAATGCATTTTTTGGGAATATCTCAGGAACGGTATGTCCGGGAAAGCTGAAAACTGTGTGCCAAATTTTGTGATTGTAGCTGCAGCGGTGCGGATTCCTTTAGCGGACATACACACACACACACACACACACACATACACTCAGCTATATATATATATATATATATATATATATATATATATATACTCCAAATTAAAGTTTCAACAAAAGCTTTATATGCATCAGACCAACTTCACGTGTCAGTATTTAGTCTGAGTATTTGTAAGATAGGAGTGTAAGCTACACCGGGAAAACTATAAAGGAAAGATCTGTAGATGATACTGAGCTCTGTAATGAATCAGTACAGGGGAGGATAATATAATATTGCAGAAGGATTTGAGGAAGCTGGAGGCTTGGGTGAAAAGAAGGCAAATGAAGTTCAGTGTGGCTAAAGGTAAAGTTATGCACTTGGGCTGAGGAAACAAAATGTACAATTGTATTATGTATTATCTTATGTATTAACTCCTTAGTGACCGTCAGTATGCTCTTTTTACAGTGGGCAGTAAGGGGCCTTAGGCTAGGGCACAGTCTTTTTGCTGCAGACTAATTGAAGTGCTGCATGGGTCTCCCGTGCAGGGAAGTGCAGGAGCTCTACTGTCCTATGACAGCCAGGTTCCTGCTTTAAGAACCTGAATTGACAGAGACTCTTATCCTGATCATTTAATCCCTTAGATGCTGCGGCTCTGTCACCCACCAGAACCTCTGTGAATGAGATCATGGGGTGTCTTTGCATGGCAGTCAAGGTTCCAGTGAATGCCCCCAGGTCTACCCTCTGTTTATGCCTATTGCCTATTTGTTTTTACTGACAGCATAATACACTGCATTATATAAGTAATACAGTGTATTATGTAAACGATCAGAGGATAAGAGTAATAAAAACAACAAGTGTCCCGCAAAATCAATGGGTTTTGAGTAAAGTTATCAAGTAATATATGCTGCAAAATGAATGTCACAAACTTTGCAACATAAAAAGTCATTAGCAGTATTGCTGTTCTTTTCCATTTCGTCCAGAAAGAGTTAATAAAGATTAATCAATGAGTCATGTATATCCCAAAAGGGTGCATTAAAACTCATCCCACTGAAAATAAGCCCTTATACAACTATGTTGCTGGGAAAATAAAGTTATAGCTCTTGGAATACGACAATGAAAAAAATTGAAATGATTGGTCACTAAGAGGTTAAACAGTAGACTGCTAATTAGAACAGCCACATGCATTTCTTCTTTTATTCCTATCTTAATCATCAGTGGCATGTCCAGTGACACCCATTTGAGTATAGCAGTCATAATCTCCAAAGAATTAAATATAAATGTGTCCTTAAGGGGTTAAAGCTGTTAAAATAGACCACTTTTCCCAGCATAAGAAAATGACTCTTCCTATGAACTTAGTATATTAAGTAGAGATGAACAAATCTATTCGTATCGAATCTTACAAATTTTCTACTCCGAAGCGAATCTGGATTTTTTCAGATTCGCTCCATTCGAATTTTAAATGTTCTTAAACCTTTGTACGCATACGCTACGTACTTGTCCGATGAATTGTACGCTAATGCTACATATAAGTTAATTTACACTCCGCTGCGTACGAATTCAGTTAATTAGCGAACTTTTACTGTAAGTTCGTTATTCGTGCGGAAAATAGGCGGCAAAAAGCCCAGGAGGAAAGCGGTCACCTGACCTAGTGGGAAGGGCTTGCTCTGATTGGCCCATAGGCTCACTAAGCCAGCGACATCAGTTGTGCTGCGACTGCAGAGACAAGCAGAAGCACTGTGAAGTTGTGAAAGACAGAGAACTGTTTTCTGGAAATTGTGCTGTTACTCTGGGCATCCATAATAATACACATATCAGGGCCAGTGCAGGGCTAGTAATATTAATCAGGCAGGGAGAGAGACAGGGAGAGAGACAAAGACCTGCAGGGCCACAGTCAAGTGAAAATGTCTGGCACGGAAAAGCAAAAGGGTTCCACTTCCAGGCAGAACTCAATATTCATTGAGAAAAGCAAATCTACTTCCTCTGCATTTTCACTGTAAATGATATCTAAATAGAATTCTATGTAGACTGATAAAAAAAAAATATAAAAAATAGGAATGCATCTAATAAATGTGACAATATTTATGAATTAAGAATCATCTGTCAGAAGTTGTTTTAGTGTGATTATTTAAAAAAATGTGGAGAATTAAATTAGAGACAAAATTCAAACCGCCCACTTTCCTTACCTACTTGCAGTGCAAGTGACAAGACCGGGACTGGTCGACAATCCATACTCTGTTAAGGTATAGACAAACAACACCAAGGGACAAAAACAAGCCACAGAGACAGAGTCCTACTGAAATGGGTCAGAACCAGGAGAACAACAACGCACCAAATTGAGAGACAGAGAAGTGTCAAATAGCCAAGCCGAGATCAGAACCAGATGGAAAGTGGTCAAAAGGACAAGCTGAGGTCAAAACACTAGTTATCCAAAATAAGCAAATAGGAACACAGCTAGTGAGTCACAGACTATTACTGGCATTGATATAAGGAAGGAACCTATGGAAGGGGTTTAAATAGAGCACCGAGTCCCGACATCAGAACCTGATAGGTCATGACTCGTCGCTCTATTAGTCATAACACTAGCACATAGGAATAGAGCAGCTCAGCAATCAGCCCACTGCTAATCTCCTCCAGCACAAACCGGCTGTGGGGAGAAAGAGCAATGAATCCTGCACCACCAGGATGGCATGGCTCAGCAGCGTGTCTCTGCCTGGAGATTAAAAATCACATGCTAAATATATAATACCATTTACCAGCTAATGTCTACATAAGTACAGAAACAAAAACATCAGTGCGCTGGCAGGTATACTGGCATGCATTCTGATATGAGACTAGATGGCCTTCGTTACAGAATGATATGTTATTATATTCATTATTCAGAATACTAACAACTGTATTTTCCCATTCCTGTAGATATGCCATAAATGTCTTATAGGTGATAATTAGAGATGATCAAAATGATTCTTAAATTGGAGAGAGAGAGAGCGGCAGGGAGGGAGAGGGGGAGAGACATTTCCTTGCAATTTGGGTGCTTTTGATTCAGGTCAAATTTATTCGGCTCCGAATTGAATAGGGCAGCCAATTATGCCAAAACAGATCTGAATCGAATCTTAAGAAATTTGCACATTCTAGTGGGGATTCCACATTTTGTCTGATAGTTTAGGATCAACCAATGCAATAGAAAGGCAAGGGGTTACAAAAAATAGTTTCAGTGCTGATGTTTTAGGTCATTATGATCACCATCATGCTCCTAGTTTGCATTACTGAAATAGGAATTGATGATTCATGAATAAGCTCATCAATATATAAAAGGAAACTATACTAATTGTTACTGAAGTCATGATCATATACTATATGAAATAATATTAGAAGTTATAGCTACTAGATTTCTGGAGGAGGGTCCAGAAGAGTTATTGTGATGCCCGATTTGAAATTGGGAAACATTTTTTTTTCTAAGATGAAGAAAATTGACTTCTATCTCATGGAGGTTTTTTTATCTTCCTTAGCATCAACTTTGCAATATAACACGCTAAACCGGATGAGTGGATGTCTTTTTTCGTTCTTACAAACTATGTTAATATGTACCAGTAGAGGCCCATTAAAATGGGTTGATGCTGGGCCATGATGAGAACCAATTACCGATAAATCAAGTCAACTGGTGTTCTTTTAAAGAGACTTCTATCCAGCTGATAGCAACTGCATGTTGGACAAGCAATCATTACTATGATTGTTCGACTTCCATGAAGCACATCCCCTGTTTACCAACAAGTGAGCATTTTTGTTTAGCTCTTCTGTTAGCATTTGCTCATTTGTTGGCTGATCACTGTCCTATTTACAGTGGGCAATTGTCAGGAACAAGCTTTCTAAAGAACACTTGTCCACGCGATCATTCTCCTGTGTAAAAGCACATTCATGCAGCAAGTAAATAGGACTAGTTGTGGTTGTTTATTGTAGTTTATTAGTAGTTTATTGTAGTAGTTTATTGTGGTTGTTACAGTAAATACATTACTGTGTATATTTACAGTGCCTACAAGTAGTATTCAACCCCCTGCAGATTTAGCTGGTTTGATAAGATGCAAATAAGTTAGAGCCTTCAAACTTCAAACAAGAGCAGGATTTATTAACAGATGCATAAATCTTACAAACCAAAAAGTTATGTTGCTCAGTTAAATTTTAATAAATTTTAAACATAAAAGTGTGGGTCAATTATTATTCAACCCCTAGGTTTAATATTTTGTGGAATAACCCTTGTTTGCAATTACAGCTAATAATCGTCTTTTATAAGACCTGATCAGGCCGGCACAGGTCTCTGGAGTTATCTTGGTCCACTCCTCCATGCAGATCTTCTCCAAGTTATCTAGGTTCTTTGGGTGTCTCATGTGGACTTTAATCTTGAGCTCCTTCCACAAGTTTTCAATTGGGTTAAGGTCAGGAGACTGACTAGGCCACTGCAACACCTTGATTTTTTCCCTCTTGAACCAGGCCTTGGTTTTCTTGGCTGTGTGCTTTGGGTCGTTGTCTTGTTGGAAGATGAAATGACGACCCATCTTAAGATCCTTGATGGAGGAGCGGAGGTTCTTGGCCAAAATCTCCAGGTAGGCCGTGCTATCCATCTTCCCATGGATGCGGACCAGATGGCCAGGCCCCTTGGCTGAGAAGCAGCCCCACAGCATGATGCTGCCACCACCATGCTTGACTGTAGGGATGGTATTCTTGGGGTCGTATGCAGTGCCATCCAGTCTCCAAATGTCACGTGTGTGGTTGGCACCAAAGATCTCGATCTTGGTCTCATCAGACCAGAGAACCTTGAACCAGTCTGTCTCAGAGTCCTCCAAGTGATCATGAGCAAACTGTAAACGAGCCTTGACATGACGCTTTGAAAGTAAAGGTACCTTACGGGCTCGTCTGGAACGGAGACCATTGCGGTGGAGTACGTTACTTATGGTATTGACTGAAAACAATGTCCCCACTGCCAAGAGATCTTCCCGGAGCTCCTTCCTTGTTGTCCTCGGGTTATCCTTGACTCTTCGGACAAGCCTGGCCTCGGCAC
This sequence comes from Rhinella marina, assembly GCA_900303285.1. Classification (NCBI taxonomy): domain Eukaryota; kingdom Metazoa; phylum Chordata; class Amphibia; order Anura; family Bufonidae; genus Rhinella; species Rhinella marina. Next base: position 15,967 of record ONZH01020725.1, on the reverse strand, counting down.
GGGAGGAAACTTTCAAAGGCTGTCCAGGCCGTGGAAGGCTAACAGTAGTTCCATAAGCCTTCCACTTCCGGATGATGCTCCCAACAGTGGAGACAGGTAGACCCAACTCCTTGGAAAGGGTTTTGTACCCCTTGCCAGCCTTGTGACCCTCCACGATCTTGTCTCTGATGGCCTTGGAATGCTCCTTTGTCTTTCCCATGTTGACCATGTATGAGTGCTGTTCACAAGTTTGGGGAGGGTCTTAAATAGTCAGAAAAGGCTGGAAAAAACAGATAATTAATCCAAACATGTGAAGCTCATTGTTCTTTGTGCCCGAACTACTTCTTAATACCACAGAATTCTGGTGGTTTGAGGGGTTGAATAATAATTGACCCACACTTTTATGTTTAAAATTTATTAAAATTTAACTGAGCAACATAACTTTTTGGTTTGTAAGATTTATGCATCTGTTAATAAATCCTGCTCTTGTTTGAAGTTTGAAGGCTCTAACTTATTTGCATCTTATCAAACCAGCTAAATCTGCAGGGGGTTGAATACTACTTGTAGGCACTGTATATGGCTTTTTAAAAGGAAAGCTAATTCCTCCTGCGTACTAGGTGGTCTGCCTAATGAGAAAGAGCACCCCCAAGAGTAACGCCAAGGCCACTCAGCTAACCAGGGCAATTTTCTCTTGTGTCCTTTTGGAAGGAGAACTGGTGGCATATCTCTTTTCCAGAGGAGTATTATGCATGTGTCTTTCATTCACCCTAAGTGAATCACAAGAAGTTCAGGACAAATTCTGAATCGGTAGAATACACGTAATGGCAGTCATGCAACATATAAAGCCTCATTCACACGTCTGTGGTTCCGTTTTTTTAGCACCGATGCATGTCCTATCTTGATCTGTGTTCCCGGATCCCTCACGCCCATTATAGTCTATGGGTCCATGAAAATCACGGATGCAACACGGATGCCATCCGTGTTTCACAGATCATTAAGAAGAGATGCTTTGAAAATTATTTTTCAGCTGTTAAGTGTCAGTGAAACATGAATGCAACACGGATGGCAAAACACGGACCCAACACGGATTCTTCACGGACAGCTTCACAGATGCCTCACTGACCACCTGCTCACGGATTTGAGCACGGACACGGACGTGTGAATGAGGCTTAAAGGGAACCTGTCATCTCCGAAACACCCCCTGAACTAGAGTAAGTGTTGTATAGTGTAAGTGATGCTGAATCCGAATATGTAAGTTTTATCTTCATATTCACTTCCATTCCGACGCTGTGCTTCCACAAACCTGCAGTAAAATGCACTCACTGGACTCCAGTGCTCACTCACATAATGGAGAGGACTCAAAGAAGAGTCCAGTGAGTGCATTTTACTGCAGGTTTGTGGGAGCACAGCGTCGGAATGGAAGTGAGTATGAGGATAAAACTTACATATTCGGATTCAGCATCACTTACACTATACAACTCTTACTCTAGTTCAGGGGGGGTTCTGAGATGACAGGTTCCCTTTAAGTCAGGATATTACCTGTCAGAGTAATCTAATACCAAGGGTCATTCCCTTTTCTACCACTGTGCAATTATACTAGAATACTGAATTGCATCTTCTGATTTTAATCATAGATTATTTGTGGATGTGAATTCCATTATACAAAAGTTTCTTACTTATCATCTACCCTCTCCCTATTGGTAATTCTTGCCTCTAGTAAAGGAGAACAACTTTCTTAATATCTCAATTTTAGAATGGAGTCCTGCAGTGCACCCTGATGCAGAATGTTATCTTAAAGGGTTTTTTCAGACAAAATCATTGCTGCAGCCGGAAGTAGAAAACGGTGAGGGACCAAACATTCATCGAACTGAAAGGGCAGAAGACCCTTAAATGAAGTGCACCTTTTTAAATTAATCTTGACCCTGCTAAGAGATTTTGCAATTGTTTTCCCTGGAAACTTCTTTAAAGCCCAATGAAAGAATTTTCTATGTGTACTTGGGTGGTTGATGTTTGCTTTACAAAATGAAGCATTTCAGAGCTAGATATACAGTATTGTAGTAGAATGAGTTAACTATGATGAGCAAGTCTTTCATGACATTTGATAAATAAGTATATTCCGAATATTTGTAATTTAAGCTGCATTCACACAATTGTGTTTTGCAGTCCGCAAACAGCGGATACGCAAAACACGGTTACCGGCCGTGTGCACATTGCATCACGCTGCCCGTTGACTTCAAAACTACAAAACACTTACAGTACTGTGAATGCGCCGTTATGTGGGGCACCGCGTCTGTACAAACGCATCTCACTATGAAAAATCTGGCAGTGTGCGATGGGATGTTCTTCTTATTCTTTCCGAATTGTAAGCAGAAAAATAAAAAGAATTACACAGACTTTGTGACTTCCCTGCTGTGTAACCACACATTACAGAAGAGTTTTTAACAACCACATTTATAGGAACAAATGCCTTTTTTTTTACTGGTTTATAGACTATAACATGTAACAATAAATCATAGCGCAAGAAAAAAAACATGAAAAGCTCCAGTTTACATCTACACAAATCCTGTTGCATTTGAGTAGAATTTTCAGTTGGCAGGCATGTTTCATAGATACAGATGAGGGTGCACGATGATTGTGCTGGTGTGTGTGTATATATATATATATATATATATATATATATATATACAGTACAGACCAAAAGTTTGGACACACCTTCTCATTCAAAGAGTTTTCTGTATTTTCATGACTATGAAAATTGTAGATTCACACTGAAGGCATCAAAACTATGAATTAACACATGTGGAATTATATACTTAACAAAAAGTGTGAAACAACTGAAAATATGTCTTATATTCTAGGTTCTTCAAAGTAGCCACCTTTTGCTTTGATTACTGCTTTGCACACTCTTGGAATTCTCTTGATGAACTTCGAGAGATAGTCACCTGAAATGGTATTCCAACAGTCTTGAAGGAGTTCCCAGAGATGCTTAGCACTTGTTGGCCCTTTTGCCTTCACTCTGCGGTCCAGCTCACCCCAAACCATCTCGATTGGGTTCAGGTCTGGTGACTGTGGAGGCCAGGTCATCTGGCGTAGCACCCCATCACTCTCCTTCTTGGTCAAATAGCCCTTACACAGCCTGGAGGTGTGTTTGGGGTCATGGTCCTGTTGATAAATAAATGATGGTCCAACTAAACACAAACCGGATGGAATAGCATGCCTCTGCAAGATGCTGTGGTAGCCATGCTGGTTCAGTATGCCTTCAATTTTGAATAAATCCCCAACAGTGTCACCAGCAAAGCACCCCCACACCATCACACCTTCTCTTCCATGCTTCACGGTGGGAACCAGGCATGTAGAGTCCATCTGTTCACCTTTTCTGCGTCTCACAAAGACGCGGTGGTTGGAACCAAAGATCTCAAATTTGGACTCATCAGACCATAGCACAGATTTCCACTGGTCTAATGTCCATTCCGTGTTTTCTTTAGCCCAAACAAGTCTCTTCTGCTTGTTGCCTGTCCTTAGCAGTGGTTTCCTAGCAGCTATTTTACCATGAAGGCCTGCTGCACACAGTCTCCTCTTAACAGTTGTTGTAGAGATGTGTCTGCTGCTAGAACTCTGTGTGGCATTGACCTGGTCTCTAATCTGAGCTGCTGTTAACCTGCGATTTCTGAGGCTGGTGACTCGGATGAACTTATCCTCCACAGCAGAGGTGACTCTTGGTCTTCCTTTCCTGGGGCGGTCCTCATGTGAGACAGTTTCTTTGTAGCGCTTGATGGTTTTTTCAACTGCACTTTGGGACACTTTCAAAGTTTTCCCAATTTTTCGGACTGACTGACCTTCATTTCTTAAAGTAATGATGGCCACTTGTTTTTCTTTACTTAGCTGCTTTTTTCTTGCCATAATACAAATTCTAACAGTATATTCAGTAGGACTATCAGCTGTGTATCCACCTGACTTCTGCCCAACACAACTCATGGTCCCAACCCCATTTATAAGGCAAGAAATCCCACTTATTAAACCTTACAGGGCACACCTGTGAAGTGAAAACCATTTCAGGTGACTACCTCTTGAAGCTCATCAAGAGAATTCCAAGAGTGTGCAAAGCAGTAATCAAAGCAAAAGGTGGCTACTTTGAAGAACCTAGAGTATAAGACATATTTTCAGTTGTTTCACACTTTTTTTGTTAAGTATACAATTCCACATGTGTTAATTCATAGTTTTGATGCCTTCAGTGTGAATCTACAATTTTCATAGTCATGAAAATACAGAAAACTCTTTGAATGAGAAGGTGTGTCCAAACTTTTGGTCTGTACTGTACATGCATACATATATGGGGGAGATTTATCCAGCCTGATGTTTTCTACACTAGATGAGCTTCATTTGTGACAAGGTGCACCTACAGTGACATCTGCTCCAGCTCATAGCGGTCATTGATTTCAATCATTACTTACACCAGAAAATTGATATAAATGATAGATTTCCCAATGGCCCTGTCCACACCCTGCCTACGCCGATCTCTCTTCTCAGAAAGTGGAGAGGGCCGTGTAGCAATGGCATTTGTGCAAAACATTTTGCACCTTTTCTACTCCAGTTTTTTGGGATGGGGATCAATAAATCTCCTCCAATGTGTTAGTGTTGTACATATCATCCAAATGGAGTTTCATGCACCAGTCTTGGTAAGAAGTTTATTAAGTGAGATGTAACAAATTTAATACAGTTATTTCTGTGGGCCAGAAACTAAATTCTATGACAGCTACAGGTTGACAGATGTAGTTATAATTTACATTCAACAGGAGATTCCGGTCAGCACTTGGGAGGTTGGCGGTGCACATGGCGGGAACAGTCCCAGTATGGTATAGAAAGATTCCCACCACTTGCTGTTTTCAATCAATTAATCTCTTTTATTGCTATAAATTATGTTACAAGCGTTGGGCAGAGAAAGCCTTGCCCACTTTTTGTAAAGCAGCACAATTTCTTGTGCAATGTTCTGTCTGTATAAAGATGTCAGATTTTTTGTACACTAGAGAACCACCATGTAGTTTTAGTAACATCTTTCCCAACTTCATTATGCTTTTTTTTCAGTCGAATATGTCTAGCAACTCATTTCTGTGGGGATTCAGGGCATTTGAATATTGGATGCACATAATAATCACATGTATTCGGAAAAATATTTCTCTCTTTTTTACATAAAACAGGAATCCTATTTCTGGTGACAGGTCTTCTGCAAACATATGGCCATCAGGGTTTTCCCTTTAATGTGGCCGATCCAGCACTAAGGGTTCATTCACTGGGCTTCCAGTCCATAGCGTGTAAACCTCCAGATGATATCATATGTGTTGCGGCAGTCATTTACTAGCCTTAGGCCCCTTTCAGATGAGCAAGTCCCACGCATCCCTCTCACATGGTAAGAATGTAGCAGCTCCCGTCCTGAACTCCCAGCACTGACCAGGTCGCAAAACATTATATTAATTTGTGATGCTATGTAACCCTTAAAGTTCTGGAATTTATTAGATAACACTAACATAATGCTGTCAGTGTTATCCAATACATTCCAGAACTGTAAGGGTTACATAGCACCATAAATCAATATAATGCTATGCGACCCATCAGTGCTGCAAGGTCAGAACAGGTGCTCTCCCTGACATACACTGCAATTTTGATGTGTGGGACTCGCTCCTGTGAAAGGGGCCTTAATGGTGATGTGTCCTCCAGTGGCAAATGACCAAACCTGGGTACAGGTCACCGCTGAGGCCATTGAATGCAATCCTGTAACAGACAGGTGGATTTTTCATTATGACTGCGTTGTCATCCTCCAAGGGATAATTACTACATAAGTACGTATCATGAGCCAAATAAGCCTTGGTTAACTGGAAGCTGCAGTTTTACTTTAAGAAGCCATATGTTGTACAGGTATGCATGTGTCTAGTGGCTGCAACTTAGGAATTCTCAAATGGCATGAATATAGATTTCATCTGCAGAGAGTTAATCATATTGGGGGAGATTTATCACGAGTAGCGCTTTCTGCACTGATCTTTATATGCCCTGTGCTGCTGGAGGATGCGCCTCATCATAAATTAGGCGCATTCTCGTGCAGTCCGTGCACCTAACCAGAAATATACCACAGCTCAGAGCTGCCGTAGATTTCTGGCTTCATTTATGGTAGAAAACTGGTGTACATGAAGATAAATATGTTGCAGCGGCTGGCTGTATCATATTTACTAACTGTTTTACACTCTTTTCTGAGCATTTCATGCCTTGCCCCGCGTGGCACAAAAAAGGGCGTTACCTAAATGCACCTTCTTGCTCCAAAAATACACTAAAATGTTGACACATTTTTGAAGTGAAACTAAGGCAAATTATAAATGGCGTAATTTAGATTAGACAGTCTTTATATAAAAATAGTCTTTATAAAATTTTTGGTGCAAAGACAAAATTCTGGCGCATGGACAAATTTGTGGCGCACAAACGAAATCCTAGTGTATGTCTGACCCGTATCTACAAAACAAAAAGGGGGTCAGTCGGTACATCCAATGTGCAAATGCACGCGGCCATGGCTAGAGACACAAAGGAAAAAAACACAATGCAGCAGCACTCTGCAAACACAAATAATGTACAATAATTCCATAGTCATCTAAAACATTCTGGTGCTAGAGCTACGTTTATTTTGCAAAATTGAGATTCTTGGCAAATCATTTTGTACAAAATTATTTGAGCCCGTCTGCCAGTCGTCAAGCTCATCTCTTTAAGACGGGAACCTAACACCAATTCCTACCTGTTATGTGCCATAATGGCCACCATAAAATTCAGGGAGTGTTGGTTCCACATGCATGCTGGGTCCACTCTGCCTTTTCCATATTCTTCGTTTTTCACGCAGCCCTGGCCCCATAGAAGTGAATGGAGCTTCAGTGAAAAACACATTGCATCTGGATACAATCTGGATGCAATGCGTTTTTCACTGATAGTTGCTAGGAGATGTTGTTTGTAAATATTCAGTTTTTTTTCAGGCGCATGAAAAACGCATCAAAACTGATTGCACCAGCGCAGAAAAAAAATGAACACAATTGCTGACAAAACTGACTAAACTTGATTGCAAAATAGTGCGAGTTTCACTAAGCACATCCTGACACAATCTGTATTGTTCGTGTGAAAGAGGCCTTAGACACTGCAAACTACATCACTATTAGTAAATCTTTAATGGCCATCACACGTCCGTTTTAAGACCAATGGACGTGTATGGGGTTATTCACACTGTAGTTTTTTTGACTGTCAATAAAAAACGGACGTCAAAAAATAGAACGTGTTCTACCTTGTCTGTTTTCACAGACCGACTGCCTCATACAATTGAATGGATCCGTTTTTAACGTCCGTTCCTCAGAAAGGCATCAGTGAAAAAAATGTCCATTAAAAATGGACAGTTTATCCATTTTTAACAGACTTTTTTTTTACTGTTGTGTTCATGTATCCTAAGTGTTTCTTGATGCTTGCATTTTTCTAGTTTTTCCCAGACAAAATATTTGCAGCGATGTTTAAATTAACATTACGATTTCAATTAATAGAAAACATACTGTCCAGAAAACATATTTCTACATTACAATGAGGCATCAAGAAAAGGAAAGATGACATTCGATGTCAATGACATTATGAAACAACACTTCTACATCTAAGGCACTGTAGAATAGTGCTACTAGTCTGTCCGCTAACGTGTTTGCCTGTCTGCTGGTGTAAGACAAATTGCTATGATAATGTGTAATATGAATGCTAAGTGCTTAAAAAGGATATGTCCAGTAACTCAGCACCTAAAGGTGATGTTTTCCTGCTATCCATTTTCTTCAGTGCCAGCTCTGCCTCTTCAGACTGGTTGCTGTGTATGAACATGAGTCTAGCAGGAGCTCGGCAGGAGGTTAGGGTATGGAGAGCTGATTCCTATTACAGCAATGAAAGATTTATTACAAAATCATGGCTTTCCATGGTACAATGGTATGCCACAATTCTATTAAAGTCAGATTCATGCAGAATCCAAGAGAAGAAGCTCTTTATGACATTGGGAGCATTCACGGGTGCTGTAGGGCACCTTTGGAAGTCTGTACATGCCATATCATGGATACATACAAATCAAAGGTTGACTATGGGCATTAGGAGTTATTTTATACACATACATGTATTATATACTATATGGTTGCTCAGATAACATAATTTTGTTTAACCACTTTTCCATTTTCATGTTTTCAATTTTCACTTCACTTTTTTATTTTTCCAATGACATAACCATATGAGGGCTTGTTTGAATTGAAAGTACAAGTTGTACTTTCTAATGGTACCATTTCATATTGCATACAATATAGTGAGAAGCTGAAAAAAAAATGAGGTGGAATTGGAAAAAAAAACAATAAAAACAGTAAGGCTGACTTGTAAGGCTACTTTCACACTAGTGTTATTGCTGGATCCGGCAGGGTTCAGCAATAATGCTTCCGTTACTGATAATACAACCATCTGCATCCATTATGAACAGATCCGGTTGTGTTATCTTTAACATCGCTGGGACGGAACGTTTACTACTGTGTCACGCCGAACGGATACGTCCCCATTGACTTGCATTGGGGGTCATGACGGATCCGTCTTTGTGCGGATCCCCAGGAAGGAGAGCAAACCGCAGCATGTTGTGGTTTGCTCTCTGGTCTGGAGACGCAAGTGAACTGAACGGAATGCATTTAGGAGCATTCCGTTCTCTTCAGTTCAGTTTTGTCCCCATTGACAATGAATGGGGGCAAAACTGAAGCGTTTTTTCCGGTATTGAGCCCCTATGACGGAACTCAATACCGGAAAAACGAAACGCTAGTGTGAAACTAGTCTTAGCTTCATTCTCTAGGTCAATACGATCATAGTGATACCACATTTGTATAGTTTTTCTTGTGTTTTAATACTGAGAAAGAAATACATACTTTGGGGAAAAAATATATATATTTTTTTTTAATCGCCGTATTCTGACCCCCTGAAGTTCTTTATAGTTATGTCTATGGAGCTTTGTGGGGATCTATAGCTTTTATTGATGCCATTTTCGTATGTATATGACTTATTGATAACTTTTTATTCACATTTTTGAGGGAGGTAAAGCAATTTAAAAAATGGCGAATTGGCTATTTTTACTTTTTTTTTCATTTCGCCGTGTGGGGTAATTTTTTTTAGGTTATTAAAACCCCAAGAACATACAAATGGTGGCAAATACCGTAAGTATTTGCATATGCAATAGGAAGATTTTTCCATTTGTATACACAGCAGAGTCAGCTAGTAGCCACATTTTTACACACCATAAAACAAATGGACAAGATATACAACCCACTCAACAACATCGGTTTTACACAGATATTTTACTTGACATTAGTCGATCACTTTTTATTGAAATAATTTTCCATAATTTACTTTGAGCATGCTCACTGTACCCAAATATTCCTGCTGCCAAACGGATGAAAGCAACAACAGCATGGGACACTTATGAATTTATAGCCAGGACTTAGAATAGTTAAAGGGGTTTTCCGGGAGTTAACTACTGATGACCCATCCTCAGGATAGGTCATCAGTATCTGATCGATAAGGGTCTGACACCCAGAACCCCCACCGATCAGCTGTTTGAGAAAGCAGTGGCGCTCCTGTGAGCGCCAAGACCTTCTCTCAGCTTTTCCTAGGTCACTAATGTCACGTTCATAGGTCACGTGGCCTAGGAGCGGCTCAGCCCCATTCAAGTCAATGGGGCTGAGCGCGATACCAAGCACAGCCGCTATACAATGTACGGCGCTGTGGTTGATGAGCTGAGAAAAGGCCTCAGCACTCACGGGAGCGTCAGCGCCTTCTCAAACATCTGATCGGCGGGGGTCCCGGGTGTCTGACCCCCACTGATCAGATACTGATGACCTATCCTGAGGAAACTCCTGGAAAACTCGTTTAATGGTGGAAAAAAAAGTGTCTGCTAGTGTCAGAGCTACATACCTTTAAGCATGAAAAAACTAAAATGCTACACAGCAATGTACAGTGTCTGAAAAATCTTCTACTCATTTCCCTTTAACATTTTACCATAGTTTGATGCAGTGATAGTCACATTCCCCATAGTAATTGTTCCATATGTTTTAAAATTTAGCATGACTGAATAAGGATCTGGAAGACATTGCCTGGCAAGCCTAAAAGCCTTTCAACAAACTTTGCGTTAATCAATACTACTGTGTGAGTTCATGAGGAATAACAATATTTCTGCTCAATTTATCACCTGTATTTGGCATTTTTTGGCACTTTTCTTATATAGCTGTGCAGTGTATCTTTGTCTGTGTCTGTCTCTTTTGTCCTGCTGTGCTCCTGCTCACTCCCCCCCCCTCCATAAACTTGTATTCAAATGTGTTATATGATGCACAAGTGGTTATGGCCCATCTTGAGATGGATTGAAAGGATTTTTTGAAATGAGTAAGGATTTTTTGAAGCAAGTAGCAAGGGGGGAAGGGTGTGGTAAAAACAGCTGATAACATGAAAACTATACATTTCTTATGGATAAAACATATTACAAAGTTTATTGAGCTCATCTCTACTCTACATCTCTCATCCCTTCTTGATTTATGTAAAGCTGTGCGACAGTACAGTGATTCTTTAATAACGTGCTGATATACCAGTTATTCAGGATTTAAACAAACTAAAGCTTATATTACTTGGGCGGATAATCTTTCAGATCATCAGTAACAACTGTTCGTATGAGTGCTCATTAGCAATGATCTTGCAGTGTAATACTGCAACCAATTACCCAATGAACGAGCAAACACTTGTTCATCGAGCAATTGGAATCTGTCAACAGGTTTAAAAATCCTTGCTTGCCGGTGGAAGATTGTTCTGTGTAATTATCATCTGCTGCCATCAAACAGTGATTTAGTATGGGGACAAACAATAGCATTATTGATCTCTCCTCCTCATATAGTGGAGGAGATCGTTGCATGTAATAGCAGCAGTCTCCTCTGCTTAAATGCAGGTGATTGCTGGGAAAGAATGCTTCCCTCCTGACAATCGTCTGCATGATGATTAACAATCTACTCATGTAATATTAGCTTTACTCTTCTATACTGCACTGCTACAAAGAAACATCACAGAGTGACTATGCTGTGGTAAGTATGTCTGAATCACTGAATCTTTAGCTGCATTAACCTAATTTACATAGGACTAACTCTGTGGTTGTTTGCCACAGAACTTAAAATCTGTTGAATTTAAAATATGTTATAATAACATAGTAACATAGTATATAACATAGTTTATAAGGCCGAAAAAAGACATCTGTCCATCCAGTTCGGCCTGTTTTCCTACAAGTTGATCCAGAGGAAGGCAAAAAAAACCCTGTGAGCTAGAAGCCAATTTTCCCCACTTTAGGGGAAAAAAATTCCTTCTCGACTCCAATCAGGCAATCAGAATTACTCCCTGGATCCACTACCCATCTCTAGTAACTATAACCTGTAATATTATTACCCTCCAGAAATACATTCAGGCCTCTCTTTAACTCCTGTAGTGAACTTACCATCACCACCTCCTCAGGCAGAGAGTTCCATAGTCTCACTGCTCTTACTGTAAAGAATCCTCTTCTATGTTTGTGTACAAACCTTCTTTCCTCCAGATGCAGAGGATGTCCCCTGGTCACAGTCACAGTCCTGGGGATAAATAGATGATGGGAGAGATCTCTGTACTGACCTCTGATATATTTATACATACTTATTAGATCTCCCCTCAGTCTTCTTTTTTCTAACGTGAATAAGCCTAATTTTGATAATCTTTCTGGGTACTGTAGTCCACCCATTGCAGTTATTACTTTAGTTGCCCTCCTCTGAACCCTCTCCAGCTCTGCTATGTCTGCCTTGTTCACAGGAGCCCAGAACTGTACACAGTACTCCATGAGTGGTCTGACTAGTGATTTGTAACGTGGCAGGACTATCTTCTCATCACGGGCATCTATGCCTCTTTGGAGGAAACCCATTATCTTATTGGCCTTGGCAGCAGCTGTCTGACACTGATTTCTACAGCTTAGTTTGCTGTTCACTAAAATTCCTAGGTCCTTTTCCATGTCAGAGTTACCCAATATTTTACCATTTAGTATGTACTGGTGACTTGTATTATTCCTTCCCATATGCATAACTTTACATTTGTCAGTGTGAGAAAAATAATCTGTATCTTTTTTTATCAATAGATACAAATGACGTAGAATTATAAAATTGAAGGTCAAGATGGAAAAGACTGTGGAACATATTTACTAATCATGTGTTAAATAAAACTAAATAAGGCAGGCTGAAGATACAACCTAATTTATTACACACGATGTGTGAAAGGTTGATGCATGTGGCTGTTCAAGGTATTAGATCCATATATATTACACTGGTATCTAGGAGTACAAGGATTGCCTGTTAGTTAGCGGTCACCATTTTCAGAGGAGATATACAAACCCATACTCATGAATTAATTGGTGCCACTATAAGGGCTCTTTCACAGTGAGATAAAGTTGTAAGGAGCATTATCAATCATGGTAATGCTCCATGTCTCTGCTGTCTGGAACGGGGCTTGACACTCTTTCACGCAGCGGATTCCACGCATGGTATCTGCTCGTGTGAAAGAGCCCTAAGGCCTCTTTCACATGAACGATACGGATTGTGTCAGGATGCGTTCAAGGAAACTCGCACCATTTTCCAAGCAAGTTCAGTCAGTTTTGTCTGCGATTGCATTCAGTTGCTCAGCAAACTTGCTTGCAAAGTGGTGCGAGTTTTACTGAACACATCCAGACCTAATCCATCACTCTTGTGTGAAAGCCTAAATGTCTGGTTTCTTGTTTGTCACATCTTGCCCATTATTGTGTGGGATTCAACCCCTTGTTTGTATCCTGTTTCCATTTTACATGGGATATTTTATGTTTAGATGTCATCACAAACTAAAGATTAATTTTAAGGGTAAAACATTTGTTGCTCTGCCACTTTTTTTCTTTTTTGGTTTGGTTGCAATCAGCATGCTGAGCAGAGCAGATTACATTGAACTTACAATTTAAAGAGGACCTTTCACCACTCCTGACATGCATGTTTTAATAGCTTCATGCATTCCCCATGTAATAACAATTCTGTAACATCTATTGTTATGACTGTATGTTGTGCCATTTCTTTATTATTTTTACTAGAAGTTATGAATGAATTGCTATTAGCCTTCAGTAAAGGTACAAAGGGGGTGGTAACCAGTTGGGGGCGTGTACCTGCACAGAGTCACTCTATCCAATCAGTGCTGCCATTGTAAGACTGTTTAGGTACACCCCCCAACTTGTTACCTCCCCCTGTACCCTTACTACAGACTGCTACCAATTCATCCATAACTTCTAGTAGAAATAATAAAGGAATGGTACAAAATAGAGCCATAAGAATAGATGCTCCAGAATTGTTACATGGGGAATGCTTGAAGCTATTAAAATGTCAGGCATGTCAGGAGAGGTGAAAGGTCCTCTTTAAAGGACTATTTGTTGTGTTAAAGATTACATTCTGTAAGAAATTGGCAACAATTATTTTGGTTTTCCACATCACATTACAAAAAGGACAGCTGTCCATGGCCAGCGTGCCCTGCTTTCTCCTCACTCTACACCTAGTGTCCAAAAAAAAGACGAATGGAGCCACTGAAGTACTATGAAAATATGAAACTCTTTATTACATCACATAAAATAGATTAAAAATTCATGTTATAAAGGGAGGGTGACAGTGCATGAAAACACCATCCCTAGCCCATATATGGAAAACCATACAATTATACTGGACAATGATATAAAGGTGAGCTCCAATCATATATAGACACGGGACCAAGCAATAGATATATAGTATCAAATACGTGTGACAAACATATATATGTGCAAACAACAGCGTCAGAAACAATAGCTGACCCGTATTGTGCCACCAAAGGATCACATGTAGCCAAACTTGATAGGTATAAAGTTACAATATGCTGCTCCAATGCTTCTGCCTAGTACTTCAACCTCTTTCCCATTAAGGTATATGCATGCTCACCTCCAGCCCCTCATGAGGCCAATGTGCTTCTAAAACCTTTCCCCAAACAATGGCTAGGGTCCCCTTGGTATTTAAGGCACCCTCCTCATGCAGAGGGTGCCTGAGCTTGTAGGTTTCCTGGTGACCAGGTGTTTGATCGTCTAGTGCTAGTGTGACTTAGTTGTGTTTATCCTGCGTTATTTCCTGCCTGTGTTGCTATTGTCCTCCAACCCTGTTTCCGCCCTGCCTGTGTTATCCTGCCCTTCCAGTTTGATTTTCAGTTGTGTTCATGTTTGAGTAAACCCTGTCCGTCTGCCTTGTCTGTATTTCTGTCAAGTATCTGGCCAGCCTGCCTGCTCCGTTTGTGTCCCTATTGTGTCCCTTCCCTATGACCCTGTCTACAAGTCAGTCCTCTGTCTACCTTCATCCACGCTACCAATATGCTGGCTGGATCTCTAAAACCAACATTCAAGCCTAAGTGACTGCTCAGACTGGTTTTTGGTGCAATTTCTGCAAGTTGAGCTTCTAGATCAGCTGACAATTGAGGCGCAACAATTATTTAAAACAATATAAATCTGGTGAATGATATGTATGCATTGAGCCTCAATTCTGGCGCATTTAGCTTAGTAAATCTCCCCCTGTATACTTTTATTATTAGTTACTAGCTTTTAATTTGCTACATATAACATGGTTTGGCACAAGGATAGTGTGGACTTAAAAATTAAAGTTCATCCCTGCAGTCACTGTGACATAAAAAGGGAACAGGCCAGCAGCCAAAGCGATATCTTCCTTTCTATGGTGGTGTGAACCAGGAGTTGGACAGGTGCCTTTATTCATGCCAGTTGCTCTACCATTTCCTACCTCAAACCCTAGACATCAAGTGTGTTGTGCTCCTATTCAGGAGCGTAGCTACAACTGACTGAGCTCCACAGCAAAATTTTGTATGGGCCCCCCGCCCCCCCACCTCCAAGACTATCCTGGCATCACGTGTACATATGTAAGGGTGGGTTCACATGATGTTTTTGCCATCTGTTTGACATACATGGAGTGAAAAAGTGATATCACAGAGTAGCACACTATGCTTTTGTATCCTGCAAAGTCCGCTAAAAAAACATATATGTCATATCATTTTTTTTTTTTTTTACAACGGGAGTCTATAGTGACGGATGCCACCATATGTGATGTGATTAAACGTGATGTAAAACTAGCCTTAGTGTGCCATAACAGTGCCAAGCACTAGTACTCAGCAGAGCGGCGGGAGCCTGCCATGTACTGTAAGCTATAGTACAGAAGGCTGGCAGAGCGCACAGCCTAGTCCTGGTGATCAGGGGTGTGGACTGTGTTCCCCAAGGCTCATTTACACTATTGGGAACTCCATAGTATCACAGTAGAATCTACAGTATATACTGTAAAGATATTAGTCCTACCCCCAAATAATAATACATTTAGTGACTATATAATCACCAACATACATAATATAATCACCAAAAGACTAAATAGTACCGCCATACTGAATAATAACTCATACCATGACTGGATAACAAAACACTATAATGTTATAGCCCAATATCATTACTGGTTAACACCACCATACAATGACTGAATAACACCATCATGCAGTGACTTGATAACACCACCAAACAGTGACTTGATAGCACCATCATAAGATGACTGGTTAAAGCCACCGTACAGTGACTGGGTAACGCCGCCATACAGTGACTGGGTAACGCCGCCGTACAGTGACTGGGTAACGCCGCCGTACAGTGACTGGGTAATGCCGCCCTACAGTGACTGGGTAACGCCGCTGTACAGTGACTGGGTAACAGCGCCGTACAGTGAATGGGTAACAGCGCCGTACAGTGAATGGGTAACAGCGGCCGTACAGTGAATGGGTAACAGCGCCGTACAGTGAATGGGTAACAGCGCCGTACAGTGACTGGGTAGCAGCGCCGTACAGTGACTGGGTAACA